>PNEQ01009275.1:0-16944 GCA_003012365.1 Medauroidea extradentata | reverse complement strand
GGAGTAATTGTGTGCATAACTAATTGTGTTGTGAGAGTTCTAGTTGATTACTGTTTTGTGTATTTCGTAGCTTTGTGAGCTATTAAATCCAGTACTTAATTTAACTCTTTTATTTGTAATTATAAGACCTCTATCCCAAAGAACTCATGGGAATTGCCCACATATAAAGTTTGTGTTCTCAAACTTGTAACAATATATAATAGTATTTTGAAAATTTAATTCAGTACGCGTATATGACGAATTACCAAGAGACGGGTCCTCCTACCTGTAAAATGTTTTTTTTTTTTTAGTTTATCATTTAAACTTTTTAAAATTAAGAAGCGTGTTTTTAATTTCTTTTAGTTGTAGCTGTGTGTGGTATTGCTTGCTACAGGCCTTTTCCATAGACAAGTAGCCTATATTATTACGAACACGCACATTGTACATCTTTTTACAGCGCCCTTTGATACAATTAAAGAAATACCTTTAAGTGTGTCGAAGCAAGATACTGTAGGCGTAGTGATATTGTCAATTAGTTTGACTTATATTCTCTATTATTCTGTGGTAGGATGAATGTATTTAATTTTACAACATTATTTCTGTTAATTTTGGTTGACTGAATAGTTTTTTTTTTCGAAACCTTCCGTATGTTTCCAGACGGAAGTAGAACGTAGCAGCTTATAATAGATTTCGCATATCCTGAAAAGGTATATACGTATTCCAAAGCACAACTGCGGCAACTCACAAATGTTACTTATGTAGTGTATGACTAACGCGCCGAATGTTTTGCGCACTGCTGGTATCAACCTGGCAGGTGGCCCCGGAAGCAGGATATCAGTTACTCTTCGCGTTCCCATCCTGATAACAGTACTATGGAGCTCAGAGCCTACTATAGTATGTTTTGTCATTAAAATTAGCAAAAAGTTTCCTTCAAAATAACGGTAAATTACTTTACATAACATCTAACTTACATAGAATTTTCCATAGTAGGACTTCTTTTAGTCATGACGTTTTTGAAAACATTCTATTTAAAAAAAGGTAAATGTTTTTTTTCTATGGCTTTAATAACAATGTGTACCGGTTTCAAATTTCCGCGTTTGACGCGCGGGAAGAACTGAGTGATGTGACCCGAAGTACCCATCTCGACGAGAAATTAATGTCGTCTAACTGGCGTGAAATGTTTTTTCCTTGCATTTTTTCCCCACGGATTAGTCAGAAGTGACGGCCAATGCATGGAACTCGTTTTGCGCAATACCAATTCAGGTTGTATTTTACTTTTCGATGTTAACATCAGTCTCAAATTGCAGTAGTTACTTTTTTTGAGAGGGCTGAGAATCATGTTTGGGACAAGCGTGCTGAACTTTCAAAATTGTAGAATCATGGTTTCAAGTGTTATTTTCGTTGATATACGTAATATTACAAGCGGTATCGCGTAAAACAATACGCATGGTACGCTGAAACACCTTCCGTGCGCCGTTCTAGAACAGATCCTGAATATAAATGGAAACAAATAATACACAGATTTTTTTTTAGTTACTCATTTGTAGTGCGGCATTTTACTCGCACATTGTGGCAACACAGCATGAAGGTAGTCCCCACCTGTGCTTGGAGTACTTATGAGAAAATTCACACTAAAATAGTCGTAAAACAAAGTTTTTCTAAGTCATTTTTATCATTTAAAGAATCATAATTTGAGACAAATTAAAAGATAGTACTGTCTGTTAACGCTTTAAAAAATAACTCCTGGATTATTAAAACAGATATGGTTTACACAAGATAGTGTCGACGGGATCGTTCAAGTCCGGACTGTCTGCACGACATGATTTAAATTTGGCTGACACAGGCTCTTAAACGTTCTGGAGAAATTCCCACGGATGTACGCTATTAACATACATTTTTGAGAAATTAACAAAAAACTTGGGCCTATCATTATCAAGGAAACAAAGTATTACTGTAGGCTAATAAAATTGTATACTCACATGAACGTACGACCAGTACATAAACACTGTTTTACCTAGCCAATCAAATGTAATATCAATAAACTACACTGTTTTCATTTTAAAAAATAATTTCCCTCGAATTGTCAGAGGTTAGTTCCGCGTGGTAAAAGTTCAAATTTGTCTCGGTTACTTCGAGGAAAAGAAATCTAAGCACGAAACAACTATAGTGTACTATCTAAAAATTTCTCCATTTAAATATGTTCGTAAGTGAATTTGGAATGTTATTTCTCATTTACTCAAGGGGTAACATAAACCACTTGGTAGGCCTACATGTCCATTGACTTGCAATAATCTGGGAGGACAGAGACGTAGAATTAAAAGCGTAGACCTACATTGGCTCTCAGAAATGTCTGATTCTAACATAATAAAACAATTTCATAAACGGTCGTACGGTTTCTTCAAAATCCTTGAATTTTACAAATATAAACTTGCTTATAAGCGAACATGCGAGGCTGAAAGTAGGCCTAGGTCTACAAATTACTTTGATAGTGATTTGCACTATACACAGTTTTGAAATATAACAATTCGCCAAATAATTGTGCACGCTTGTTTTAATTAATAAATACATAATAAAACGGACAGGAATACAATGCAGCGAGCATGAAAGCAAAGTAACGGACTTTCCGATGCGATTATTTATATTTTAAAATGACTGGAGAATATGAAACTTTTGTATTTCTTCAAAGAACTGTTGTTAGTTCTACTATAACACGTAAAATATATAGCAATGTTTACACCGTTCCGTATAAATCATGTAACAAATGTGCTAATGCATTAAGCCTTATGGCAAACGAGCGATTGTATGTGCAAGAACAGATGATTCTCCCAGCATGCAATCTGTTCTGTCGTCACTGGCCAAGCAGTTTATTGCGAAACCGCAACAGTGTTCTTAGACGTGCCATGATCATGGTACGTGTACCATTATTTGACCTGGCGTACCGTGTACCATGACGAGGCTGTCATGGTACGCAAATGTTCCATAATCTGACTACATGTTGGATTTCTGGCTATTTTCATTGTAATGTATACTCGGGAAGTATCGACGAAAGAAAAATAACTGATGCTTGCTGCAGTAATTTCAAGCCATCTGACGAGATGATGAAGAGGATGACAGCAGCACACTTATATCCCCTTACTTCAAGAGATACACTACATACGAGAACACACAACTGTGACACATATTTTCTTTCAATTCTGATAGTGAATGATTATTGTGACAATCTGTCAATGCAAGTGTTAAAAAACTTGTCAATTTCAAAACATGATCAATTTCCACGTAGTGTAAAATTAAAAAAAAAAAAAAACTGAGTAATGAAACATTGATAAACAAAATGGTAATTTTTACATTAGTTATTCAAATGTACCGTGTTTTGATTCAATGTACCATCATTTTGAATGCTCCGTACCATAAGAGAACTGACGATGTAACATCACTGTTACGCAATTGTTGTCAGCGGTAGGCTTGCGTTGAACTGAAGGGTTCAGTGTTCGGTGGGGAATTCAGGACGTAGCCTACTAACTGGACTCTTGTGAGGTACTAGTGTATGTAGCCTACACTCCAGAAACCGCCGTGTAATAACACTCCTGGGCTGAATTAGCGACGAAAACGTTTGTGGTAAAATGTTGTAAGAGGACACTTCACGGGCACAAATTGGCAACATAGCACTGTAGTTACTTACCTCTTGCGCTGCAGATATCTTACTAGTACTGCTATAGGCGCAGGTTCAAATCCGGAGCAGTTCAACCGTGATTTGACGTTTACTCGTCGTAATTTACATAAATTACCTGCACACGGATCGCAAGAGTGGGACTTCAGTGCTGTTGCCACATTATGCGTGTAAATTCACATTTCGCAGCTAACATTTTCGTCTGCAATTTAGCCGAGAAATCGTGTGGTGTGATTATTGAAATACCGTTTCTGAACAGTCTGTACAGTACAGAACAGTTAGGTATTATAGTGGCGTAAAGGAAATTATATTATAATTAAGAGGGCGTGGTACATAATTCAACTGTAATAAAAGCATTAATCTAGAACTGAAGGTGGTCTTTAAGCCAATTTGCGAAAATTAAACAATAACAATCCTAGACAATAGTTTTAGCCAACGTTTTAAACAAAATAGTTTTCAGTGTTACGAACTTCTGAGGCACAATCTCTGACGCCGGAACCTCGTGTATTTAACTGCGGCGCAAGTGATCACGCGTAACGAATTAGTAATTTTAGATAAACATTTACTCATAAAGTTGGCCAATACCATTATCTATGATTGTCATTGAGTATTTTATCCATATTGGTTTCGAAAATAGCGTAGAAATGAATTGATGTTTTCGGCGTTTATTTATCTACACGCTCTCTTAAGGAATATCGTGCCAATGTGTACAATGGATTGTTTGAAGTCACGTTAGGGTAGAGTAATATAAAAATAGTCGGCTGGGAACACGGCGCTAGTGTTTATAAAGGCCGATATAGTCGCGTGCTGTGGCGAAGTAATTGTCGGAGTCTGGTATATGGGATGTTTACGACGGGCGACCCAGCCTCCCCCTTTGCCAAGCAACTTGAACCCAGATGTTTGCCGCGCCATGGCTGGGACACGCGAGGCTAACTCCCCCTCCCCTCCTCCAGAGGAAACAACTTGACAGACCTGTCAGCCGCAGAAAACAGAACATTTGACCCCGGTGTTCATTGCTCGGCGCTCGCTGTCTTCTTCCAGGGTACGATTCTTTTACGAAACACACAGCTGTTCTTAGCTTATTCTTTACCCGCGTAATTTCCCTCACGCGTGTACGTTCAAGAGAAGCGCTCTCGTTGGAGCGTGTCAAGCGTATTATTTGTTTTACGCCGAACCGCTTAACTTATTCCTAGCACGTTTATCTACGAAAAGAACACACACTTGAAACTGTTATTTTTTCTTAATTCAGCACGTTTGTTAGAAATAAGATTTTCCGACCTCCCAATGACTAAAAACGTTTTTTTAGACTGCCGAAACTCCGTAAATACCACACGAATTCGTAAACTGCAAAACCGGTATGTATGCGTTGGTCGTTACTTCGTACTAGACAATAGTTATAATTTTTGGCCTATCTCTTAGTCCCGTAGGCAAGAGCTACATATATGGAAACATTGCACGCCAGTTTGGCGCGTTGTTAATAGAGGAGATATACTTCTCCTCGATTTACGTACTTACTAGTAATGTATACGCTGTAAAAACAGGCCATGTTAACCACCGAATACATATTTTTAATGTACACATCAGGGAACCTGTTCTTGTTTACGTTTTACGCGCGCTTCGTGGTTTTTGTCTTCCGGCTGCTATCTACCCTGCTCCCGAGCAGGGTAGACCTGAGTATATCCGGCGAGCAGATAGTTGAATATTTACATATTTCGAACGGAAGTAGACTTCACTTGCACCATGTTTTCGAACGTTTTTAGAGTAACTTCAACTCCTTAGAGGAGATAGATTTCTGAAGCTGATCTTCTAGAGATTATTTCAGTATTTTTGTTACTTGTAAGAGACATTGCTTTCGAGACATACATAGTTTGACTTTTTTTTTATAGTAGCCTAACTATTTTTTAGTTTTCATAGTTTTTGTATAATAGCATGTCAGTCCAAATTTGCATAAACCTGTTTTGCAATATAAAGGAAACCCATCTGACTTACATTAATGAAATAGTTCACACTCACAATGTCACGGGTTGCACCAAGTTATGTATAAAATGCCACTTTGAATTGCTGGATTTAAAGTAAAAAATGTTTGATGTGTAATTGAAATGTAAACAAATGCAAGAGCGTGTTTAATGTACAATGTTTACGATGCCCTAGACGTTGCCCTTCAGTGTGAATTATTTAATTAGTCTAATTCTGTTAGTTAATTTTTTTAGTACAAAAGTTTTATTCATATTTGGACTTTTGTCATACCATTACAAGAAAAGTATGGCTGCTAATAAACATTACTGTAAAATAAGTCACAATGTAGGTCTACAAAACAATTATCTCGTACAAACATGATTATAAAAACAATTAAAATTTTCTGAACCGCCTCCTTAAGTCTGCTTTCAGTCCAGTGAAAACCACGTTTATTTTGTAGAAGTCTTAGTTTTTAAAATAATCTGTCATTTGTCTTTTGAAACAAATTTGCGATGTGTAAATATTCATGTAACATGTATCACACTCTTTCTACTCAAATTAATTTAATTACAGTTTAGGTGTGCGAAGTTGCGGCTACTCAAGGAAAATGTCAGCCATTTTATCTTATAAATCTATTTTACGCGTCATAGCGAACACTCGAGACGGCATGCTAGTTTGCGACAGACTATGCGATATGTATGCGTCACGTAGGCAGTTCAGTCGCGAAAAGAGTTGCAACCGCTTTCATCGCAGAGTCTAGTTTAGCGTGTGTAACGATCGCAAAACTGCTTTGCGTCGTGGTCATAATAGACTCGCTGGACCGGCCGGACGGACGAAAAAATCTCATTTCGTATCGAGGAGGTTGGAGGGGAGTTGTTTTAAAAAACAGACCTCGTGGAAGTCTCATCCGCCGCCCACACAGGCTTTGTCAGGGATATTGCCCTTGCGTGTCTCGCATGTTGGATTTTGTTGGAGGGAGGGGTGGAGACACAGTATTAGCTTGGCAGAGTATCGTGCTGCTGCCCCTCTCCTCTCCTCTCCCCACCACTCTTCTCTCCTCACAACTACCCTCGCTGTTTGCCAAGAGACTTGCAGAACTTCGCCGTCATGCTTTAGGGCTCGGAGGGTTTGGGATGTTCGCCTTTTTTTTTTTGTTATCAGGCTGAGGGAATGAGATCATTTTGCTCATGGTCGTTAGTCATCCATTCATCTCCAGCTCTGCCCTGGGGAATTTTTCCAAATTCCTTGCTTAAGAGGGCGTGGTACATAATTCAACGCTAAAAGCATTAATCTATAACTGTAGGTTTCTTGAAGCCAATTTGCGAAAGTTAAAAACTAGCAACCCTAGACAATAGTTTTAGCCAACGTTTTAAACAAAATAGTTTCCAGTGTTACGAACTTCTGAGTCACGATCTCCGACGCCGGAACCTCGCGCATTTAACTGCGGCGCAAGAGATAACGCGTAACGAATTAGTAATTTTGGATAAATATTTACTCATAAAGTTGGCAAATATCATTATCTAGGATTGTCATTGAGTATTTTATCCATATTGGCTTAAAAAAAGCGTACAAATCAATTGGTTTTCAGCGTTTATTTATCTACTACGCACTCTTTTAAGGTGGAAGTTTCGTTAAAATCGTGATTTTAATAAAATTTCTCCGTAACATAACTGTCTATAATTTTAGTTGTAAGATAAGTAGAGTGCGAAATGTAATTATTATTTTAAGACCACATTTATTTATGTGTATTCACTTCCTTGATCTGTGTAATCTTAGTTGTAAATTAACTATTTTTTTTATTTCAGTCTCGTATCAGTAAATACATATCTCAGTCGGCTCACTTCAGCTTACGTAGGCCTAATGCCTTATGTCGCCACTAGATCTGAACTCGAAGTTGTCGTAAGTTAGTTAAAATGAAGATTATAGGCGGCTCGAAATAAATTGGCCACCCCCCAAACAAGTCCTGCTAATATTCTTCTTTCGGCTAATTCGTATATTTTCGTGCGTACACTGTAAAAAAACTTCCTAAAATGTTTAGGATGTTATTATCCCAGACGGAGTATGAGACGGTTACCATACTTCCGTTTTGTAAATATGCAAACTTTTATAGTTGTTACAATACAAATCTGGTAACTTTAGTATGCATTTGACTGTTTTATAATTAGGTTTAGGAGTGTTATCATGGATGCCTGGAAAACTATTCTACCATACCTGCTTTCTTAGCGCTCCTATACGCACGTCTGGTAAATTTACAAACTATTTTTTAGAGTGTAACGGCTTAACGTCTAACCGCTCTGTACACAACTTGGTTTGCGCGTGTTAGATAAGTTGGTCTGTATAGAAACCCACATAGTTTAATATAGATAGTCTCTTAATTGTATAAAATACAAGTATTCCTGATTCGGTTGATTTTGTTTTAGTACTGTATTTAAATAGGAAAATACACTATACTATGTATAGTGTGACTAAGCTACGAACCATACGGGCAGTAACTAAGGAAGCTATAGTTACTGTTGAATTATCATATGCAGTAACAGCTAGCAAACCGCTAGTGATATTTTTTAAAGCTTACGTTTTTTACTAACTTTATCCCGAATAACCCAGACTTAGTCAATATGCCTAAATCTAACAACCTACTTTAAGGGGATTGGTGTGTGTGATTTTTTTAAGTTATACAGTGCACATGTAATTTATCGTAACATTTAAAGTTGCCGCCGTAACGTTGTCTATAGCATGCCAGCCTGGGGTGCGAGAGGTCCTGAGTTCGAATCCCAGCGCTGGCATGAATGTTTGTGTCGTTTACTTAGGTTTAGATAGTTTTAAAGCCGTCTCTAAGGCTGACGGCATAAAACCGGTTGGACTTAAACATTGTGCAATAAAAAAAAAAAAAGGATTAAAATGGTTTATATTTTAAGATTTATTTTAAGAACATTTTTTTTAAGATTATAATTTGTTACGCCTAAATGAGAGCAGATATCAAAAATATATTTGACTATTTTGTTTAAAATAGTCTTCTCCATGTTTTCTGACTTTTTTCTAAGGCAGAATATAGTGTGGCTTTAACTAAGAATGTAATTAACGACATTCTTGTTTGACTGTTTGGTCGAAACCGAATGTCTTGGTTTGAAAAAATAGCTATCACGATAAAACTATTTCAAACAATACTGCCAGACAGGTATTTTAATTACGGCTCTTTTTTAAACTTAGAAAAATAATTATCGTAAAACCAGTAGAAACAAGAGCATGACCTAAATTTAGGTCCCTAAGACACGTCGATGACAATTATCATAAGTAATTAAAACTAACTTGTCAGTTTATTGTAGTTAAGGTGCTGACTATTAATGTCGTGAAGTATATGAAGTCAAATTTCCCCGTTTAAATGGTAAAAAAAGTTTGATTCTGACAAAAATGGGTACTACTTTTGTTACATAGTACGGTTTTCACCTGCATGACTATTTATAATTCAAATCCGTAATAACAGTACTTAGTTCTTCTTCGTTCTCTCCCTTCTGTTTTAACGTAACATACATTCTTGTAGCGTTGTACTGAAAGTGTTCCTGAAATAGATTCCTCAACAAACGTCTCACGAATGCAGTTGGCAGCAACTAATTTTATCATCAGGAGAGAGAACTTTATACAGGTTACCAAAATGGCCTCTACCAGACACAAAATGCAGTTGTATAGGCGGTTCGGGATAAAGTGAGCACTCAAAAAAGCCCTGCTAAAGTTCTATTTTCAGTCGATTCGTATATTGCTGCGCGTAACGGCTAACGACGAGAAATGTCTAACCTCTCTGGACACGTCACTTGATGTTTGCGCGTGTAAAATAAATATTGTGAAGTCAGTAGGAACCTATACAGTTTGATCAAAAGAGTTCTTTAACTATATACTATTCAAATACGCCCATTTTACTTAATTTTATTTGAGTATCATTATATTAAAATAGAAAAATTCACGGAACTATATTCGGTTAATTCGTTGCCAACCATACAAGCACTAAGATAACTATTATTAATTTAGAATTATATGCAATAACGGCTAGTGATATTTTTCAAAGGTTAAATTTTTAGTGTTCTCTTTATCCCGAACGGCCTGTAACGAGTTTATATGTTTGTACACCAACGCCCGTAAAGAGGGACTACCTTATTTCGGGCGTAAAATAATTCAATCGTAAAGCCTCCTAGTGGATTCTGGTCAGTGTTAAAAATAATTGGTTGGCTAATGCGGGAATTACAATAGCATGACAGAAGCGGCACGACTACCATGACACGAAAAACTAAAGATGTCGTCAGCTCGACCAAAATGGCGGCGTGACGCGAGGCGTGACGCAAATTTCGTTTGTAATTGTCAATTTGATTGGAGTACAAATTTAATTTTCCGCCCAAATGTTGGTGAATCTGCTGAGTTGGTAGTAAATTTTGTTTATTAATTCAAAGATTTATTTTGATTAGCATAGGTAAATCATAACCTTTTAAACATCTATTACAAATTAACCGGGAAAAATGGTATGGGGTGGGGGAGGGCTGTCGTTCTAGATGTTGGTGTGTTCGGGTAATGAACTATTTACATGTAATGTTTAGTATTTGTCGCCCGGCAGTTAGTCGCGCGGCAGTTAGTCGCGATAATGAAAATGTTCAGTGTCGCTTCTGTCGCGTCTTTGTGATTTCGGCGTAAGGCCTGCGTTGTTGACCTAGCACGCCTGTCAAACTGCATTTCACGCAGGTTGTCAGCATGGAAGGTCTTGCGTGGTGTAGACCTTGTGGAGTGTAGTGGTTTTCCTTGGCGCGTGTGTTTGTAATCACGCGAAAGAAAGTTACCGCACTAGTGTATAAAAAATTCTTAAATATGGGTATGGAAACTTTTCCTGTTAAGCAAAATTACGGTACACCAGATATCTCGGTGCGCTTGAAATTGTAGGTTTCCATAACTAGTTTCCTGCTTGATACACATAGACGTATTTTTTATAGCGAACTGTCATTATTTGAGATCTGACAATATATAACTTAACAAGCAAGGGTATTTAACGTCAGTATTGTATTCGTAAGCTCTTTAAATGTATCATTAATTTATTTTCTATAAATAAGTGGCGAATGAAAGTAGTAGCTTGGCCCGCATATACATATAAGGTAAATTATTTTGTCGTATGTAGTTCATGTTTTTCTTGATTTTTTTTAAATTACTGCGAACCAGGTAATTTCCCCTGTCACGAATGTAAGAATTGAATCTTGGGTTTTCCCAAAATCCTAGCTAACCACTTACGTTTTCTGCAGTATTTTGATTCTTCTGCGCATAAGGAAAATTTATTAATTTTTTTTAGTGGGTTATATGAATGAGCAAACCGAGATTTAACAGCTCACTCTTGCAATGCATGCCAACGTTTTTTCTAATTGTTTATATCTGCCGATTCTCGTAAACCTCATAGAAACATTTGAAGAGTTTCTTTTAAAATCAGTAGTGGTAAACTACACATTGAAGTTTTTTTTATAATAAATACAAAATAGGTTGTAAATGTTTTACCCAAGCCATAAACGTTTACGGCATTTACTGAATTCGAACGCAGAAACCCAGTTAACTACTTTTTTAAATAACACTACTTTAAATATTAAAACCTGATATCGGTAATCTTACGGCTTCGCGCTATTTGCATGGGCTTATACATACAGTAGGGCCTACTTTAAGGGCGTTGGACCCGTAAAATTTCATTTTTTTATATTCGTGCCAAACACTGTTCAACTTTTGCACATCAGATAACACGTCATTTCCCAAAATAAAATAAAATTAGGCCCCATAGTTTTTGCATAATCACTCATCAAAGTCACAAAATGGCCATTGCGGTGTAGCCAAAATAAAAAAAAGTAATTAACTAATAAATTCAGAATTACAGTAACTGATAATCAGTGTATCAATGCATTTGACATGGTTGACAAAAGTTAGTTTTGAAAATTTCAGCAGTACCTAAAAGTCAAAGTTATGCAAAAATGTACTCATTTTCATCGATTTTTTAAAAATACATAAACGTATCGCTTTGTGTTCACAAGAGTGTCTTGAAGTAGCTCACATCATTAAGAATTAATATGAATTATCTTGTTTCTGCAAGTTAATTATTTTTTATTCTGGCTACACCGCAACTGCCATTTTGCAACTTTGATAGGTGATTATGCTAAAAGTATGGGACCCAATTTTTTTATTTGGGGAAATGACATGTCATCTGATGTGTAAAAGTTGACCAGTGTTTGGCACAAATATAAAATTTGAATTTTTACGGGTCCAACGTCCTTAAATGTTTAAGCGTTTAGTGGCTGGATGTATATTGTACGCAAAGTCTTTGCTGGTTCTTGTTCATATAAGCACTTGAAACCTGCAAATGTAGAAACTAGGAATATATCCAACCTGTAGCCATAAAACTATCATATTTAAGTGAAATTCCCCTCCCCCAGAAGCATTCCTGAAGGTGCAAAAACTATTTGACATTTCGTGCTTTAAATGTTACCGTACACTTTATAGTGTCGGATGAAATTACTTCCATATAATCTGACGCTTGTTTAACGATACAATTCAAGGAAGGTGTATACCTATTTCAGTTCCTATACCTCTAAAAGTTTGGTTTTACGCTGTCGAATCCTGCGAGATTGCTTTTAGTGGTCCTTTTTACGTATGACAGCTTTGGCGATGAATAATTAAAATGGTATAGGCGTGTACAATATACCTTCATTTTTATTAATACGTTAGGAGAGTCATTTACGAGAAGAATGGACGCCAGTTGAGTGACTTGCTGCCTAGAAGCTAAGGAGGCGGCTTTATGCGTGTGCTGTCGTCTTTACCGCTTTCACACTTCCAGACCTCGAGCGCACAAAATGTCAACTGAGGCGGCCACCTTAAGGGCGAGATCTAAATCAATTTCCATCGCCGTCTTTATATTTTTTATTTGAACCAGATATTTTTTTTTATTATTATTTAAGAGACAAAATGCGACTAAATGTTGCTCTTATGAAAAATTTTTCTCAGTTTTTGCGTAATGGCTCGTTAAAGCCAAAATTTACATGTTTCCATTATAAAAATACACTAAAACCAACTCTCAACAAACTGTAAAAATTCACAGTGAATAACAGTGATGTAGGCAACAAATTCAGCTACGTTAAACCCCAAAGTAAAATATTTTTGTAGTTTTTTTTAAACGTGGTTTTTTTTTAAAGTTTCGTTTTAAATGTCAGCATTTTTATTTAAATACAGAGTTGTTATTATTTTTTTGTGTACGTGAAATTGTAGCCTGCGACGTCTTTATCCACTGAACTTTTTCAGTTTCGCATGTCAGTTGGTTTTAGTGTAGTCCTTAAAACGGAAACGGAGGTAAAAAAATTTCATAAGTGCCAAATTTAGTCGCATTTTGTGTCTAAAACAAGAAAAAAAAAATATCCGGTACAAATAAAAAATAAAAACGTGATGAAAATTGTACACTGATCAAACGATATATTGTAGGCGTACGTCATTGCAACGCTTACGTGTCCCCAAATTAACTTCCATTGCAGGAATGTTTTATTAAAGAAATAGTTATGAAATACGTAGTGTGTGGCGGGAGATGGCAAGTGGTGAGACTCGTATATGTGGGTCGAGATCCCCGGGATTGTGAGCTGCAAGTCCATGGTGGCCTTGCTTGTTGAGGGAACCTTGCCTATCGATTGTATCTCAAGTGACGTGCCGGGGGGAGGGGGATTGCGGACGCAAGAGATGCGGTCACAGGATCAGACGGCCGTCCCATCTGCTGTCCGCATATACGCACCAATCTTTCGCCAGGGTTCTCTGCTGGTTGGCCGCGTATGTGTGTGTTTATACAGGCGTGCATTTCAACCAGAGGCCGGTTTGCAGCAAATAAAAACATTTAAAAATCAGACACAAAGCAGATATGGCTTACGTGTATTTTACATAACAGTTTTAATTACACACAAATAAATAAAACAAACTGCTATTACAGCTGCATATGATGTCGCACGATAAGTACGGCCCTAAAATGCACATTTTGGCACTGTATGTACGATCTTCCATAAACGCACATTTGGGTAAATATACCTAACAGAAAAATGTACCTTTCGTAACTTGGAATCTTTGAGAATAGTATATTTGTTTTATAGTAAATAATCATGTAATACTAAAATTAATACTCAGTGTCATTTTTTTAACAGTTTCCGTTACATAGTAACATGCTGGCCGAAAGATATTCCTACAAACTACCCTGCAAAAAATTTTTCCGATACACTGTTGTGAAATATAACAAGTCCTCAAGAAACTCTGCACACTTGTTTTAATTAATACAAAGTGACCCAAAACAGCGTAAATTAATGTGAAGCTACGGATATTCAGATGTTTTTTACCTGAAAGTCGCCGAACGTTGTGAAATATTCGCAACTCTTGAAATCACTGTTACTTGCACTACTAAAACTCATAAACTAATTTTAAAAAATATATATAGATAAGTATGGATTGTTTAGAGATCACCCCAATGTATTGAGACTTATGCGGCTAGTGCGTGATAGTTAGTGCAAAAGCAGGGGTTTACTATAAAAGCATCTGTTCTGACGTCACAAGTCAAGTTCATAAGTATAATGATTTTGCAATTTTTTTTCAAAAATCCATTTGTTACTTAACTTAGTCTTTAGAAGATTTTTTTTTTTTTTTCGTGTTTTCCCCGAATCTGCTTAAAAGATCGACGAAATCGGTGTTGTAGTAAATCGCGTTGTTAAGTAATAGGGGTAGGGGTTGTTGAGAAAATAGGAATTTAAAATTTGAGTTCTAAAAATTACATTTATGCATATTTTTAAGACAGAAGGGGAGCAATTGTCGGCTTCATTATGTTAACGTTCTGCTGACTTGTAGGCTATTAAATTTTCACAAATTATCTTCAACCCAAGAATATAAAGTCGTGCCCATTTAAATAACTAGATTTTTTGTTCGTTTTTTTGTGTGCAGTTGCTCGTAACTGTTTCTAATGCAGAAAAACTTGAAACCTCCTGCTATATTTCGTCAAACATTACGTGCTACGAGAAGTCCTTGTCTCGTAAAACTGGTGGATTTTTGACTTCACCAAGGCTGTGCTAGTGTTTCGCGAGGCCAAACTTTACAGTTGCCGTTTGCTGTCGTCTCGGGAGACAGTAAAGTAGATGACAGTCCGCGCCCGCATCTCCAGTCGGAATTTCCGCTGTTAGTTGGCTCTCCGCTGCAGGACCGCCCTCATTGTGTGCCTGCTCCAGAAGCGTGCAATGGACAGCTACTCAAGTGGGGGATCAAGTGACGCAGTCGAGGGGAATGTCTGACAGTACCCCCCCCTCCCCTTGTGCAATCGTCGGTCTTCCTTGGCAGCCTATTTTCCAGCAGCTAGCTACCGTCCTCCCATTATTTCTCCCTCTCTCCCTTCAATTCCCTCCCCGTCCTTCCCGCTGTTTTATCTCCAGACCCTGATGGGGACGTTACGCCCTGCTGGTCTTCACGATGTCCTCCCTCGTTGCGATGGCTCAGAACATTTGCAGGGTTAGGAGGAAGACTTGGTCGCCAGCCCGTTCACGGCAGGAGGTTTGCGATGTCGTGAATCTCGAGAATATTGCACGTAGACTTTCGACGCTGCTGTGGCTAGTGACCTTTCTGTCCGGGGCGCGTCCTTGCCGCATTGTTTTCGGGGAAGTATGTTTGTCAGTGAATTTCACGCTGTAGTTGTTCCGTTAACTTAAATTTGTTAAATCTTAGCAGGCGGTGTTTTGTGTTATTCCGTTGCTCTGTTGACTGTCCACGCAACAATTTTCGCAGAAGAGATTTGTCAAAGAGGTTGCGATGCAGGTCCACGTACACATTTAATCGCGTCCTGAAATTTTGATGCCATAGAGCACCAATCGTTACCTTCGACTTGGTGTACCAACGTAGTCTATCCTAAATTTCCCGCAGGGCATTAGGAAACCAAAGGAAATGGCTATTTATCAACTATGCAAGGTAGGATATTAAAGCGTGACATATTTGTGGATAGCCAGTTTTCTGACAACGGGCTTATTTGTATGTGCGTAGTCATATTTGTGTATTCATATGTAAACTGTATGGCGACAAATGTAATATTTCGTGATAACCAGCTCAATACGACGGAAGATTTCTTCAGTGTATTGATCACTCTCGCGTCAGGCGTACTGTTACGTTTTGGGGAGTTGATTTATTCCTCATCGTCCAGTTCTGCACTCGACAGTGAGAAGTTACTCGCTTGGTGCTTGGTCTCGCCTCGATGGTAATTTCAGTGCAGTGTATCGTCGGCATTGCCTGTGACTTTAGGTGAAAAGAATTTTGCAACAATTTACTTCTATGCCTTACGTGAACATCTACAGCTATGCTTCATTGTTATTGGCAGGATGTACTAGTGCGGAGGCGTGGCTCATTTGACTGTGCCAATCAGAACACCACGCGTATGTTATCAGGGAGACCTCCGAGACGCTGAGAGTTAAACAGCTAATCACTGACCACGAAGCAGAGGTGCAATGGGCGCATGAGGCATTGAAACAGTGTTGCAAAATTCTTTTCGCCAAACATCACTGGCTATAATCGGGCTGGGTTTTCTCCGCATACTGGTTGGCGAGAGTTATTCTGTCACCTTCGCGTGTGTTAAACATGGACCAGGCACAACCTCTTCTCAACCACTGTTGGGTAGTCTTCCCCTTACTAGTCTCACAATTCTGCGATGTACTACTCGATCACAACTATATCTCCCGTGAGGGGAGGAAGCGTAGCGCTAGTAGTAGGTAGACACGTCACACGGAGGGGAAGTGTACTGCGCCTGACATGAGTTCATGGCACACTGTCGGTGGGGACATAGCGACGAAATCCGAGGAACACTGATGATGTGAAGCTTTTTTTATAAGCAGGCCACACATGCGAATCAGGCTTGCATACTGGTCAGCTAATTGTGTATTTCCTTATCGCGCAGACTTTCCTTTCCACAATTACTGACAAAGTAGTTAACTGTGGTATTCGGTATACAAATATAACGCACACATTTCTCGCGGCTTTGCCAGTAACTCAAGACGTATCCGACAAACCACATGAAGTTAAATTTGTAAATTTTCAGTTCACATCTATACGCCATGCTGTCTGTGCCACAATATTATTGGCCGGTGCTGTGGTGCGCCGCACCAGTTGTGCGCCGCACCAGTTGTGCGCCGCACCAGTTGTGCGCCGCACCAGTTGTGCGCCGCACCAGTTGTGCGCCGCACCAGTTGTGCGCCGCACCAGTTGTGCGCCGCACCAGTTGTGCGCCGCACCAGTTGTGCGCCGCACCAGTTGTGCGCCGCACCAGTTGTGCGCCGCACCAGTTGTGCGCC
>PNEQ01009274.1:0-16944 GCA_003012365.1 Medauroidea extradentata | reverse complement strand
TAAAATAAATTTCGCAGATACCATCAACATTAAAGGGTACTCAATAAAAGCCCATTCATTTTAACCATTTAACTTTTTCAAAAGCGAGGCCCTCTAGAATGTGCGACCCGGGGCAAAAGCCTCTTTCTGCCCCCTCCCCTTTTTTATAATTTATTAAGCCATGTTTTATTTTTTCGATATATCGCGCCGGCCTCTAGCGTAGTGGGTTAGGCGCCAGTTTACGGTGCGAGGCCCTGGGTTCGAATCCGTGCTCGGGCATGGATGTTGTGTTGTTCTTTCACCTCACTTCACCCTCATCGGCTTGTAAGACGTCATTAAAGGGCCATAAAACCCTCTCACCACCTTGCCTAAATTGCAATGCAAACCAATGGCTTTTAATTTTTTTAATTATGTCCGGAACAAATCGTTTTGCATTCTTGAATTTATCGCACATACCAGAACAAAATAAATTTCCATTCAGGTGGCTATTGTGACCTGTAGTTACCGTCCAATTCATCAGCATCATACTGTAGTGTTTATTTACGACGCACGTACGTGTGTGGCTCGCGCGGAGAAGAGGGAGGAAAGATAAAGAAGGGAGGTCTGCCTGCTGAGTTGCATCTCCACTCGCGCGCTTGCTGAGTTGCATCTCTACTCGCGCGCTTGCTGAGTTGCATCTCTACTCGCGCGCCTCGCTAGCAACATTTAACCACATGGAACTTGCCACATATTTTACGGTGGGATTATTAAAGGCTACGTAGCGATGAGCAACTGTTTTTAAAGCTTAATACTGTTTTTAAATGAAACGTGATGGATTTAAGTGAGGCAGACACAATTTTCTTATGATTTTTGACCAAAAATAATTTAATTAAAATTAATTTTGTTTTTAGAAATTCTGTCCGAGTTATCCGAAGTCCGGGACATCGAGGTCCGAGTTATCGAGGGTTCACTGTATGTATATACATATATATAACACACATTATCTCTTATTATTTATATTGGTGCAACCAACATTACTATACAATATTTTAGGCTGATTTTTCAATTACATGTAAATTTTTAGCAACTAAGCACTTATTTTCCAAATAACACTCTAGAACACCTTTTTTTTCCAATGCAGAAAATGTTTTTGTTCAATCAAAAGTGATATTGTGAAAGGTGACTGATATGATCCTCGCCAAATACAATAATTTAATATTTAAATGGGTATTGTTGTTCTTGCCAGGATATTCAAAGTAGTATGTCTTTATTTCATGAATTTATGGTACCCTTATTGTACACATCGTGTTTCAGAGATGTCAGGTATACTGCCTCTGATGCAGATAAATAAAAGGGTTCTTTAAGGAATTGAAATTTTTCAAGGGATAACGGCTGTAATAATGACTTGGCGCCAAACATCATTTAAACGTTGGTATGTTTCAGATACACTTTTCAGTCACTCTGAGAATAAGTGGTAAGAGCTACTGAGAATGTGCATTTGTGTTATAATGGGCTAGTATTGTATGTAGATTCGTAGCAGTTTTTACACAATATCTGCATTTATTTTTTTTTAAAGTTTTAAAACAAATTTAAGTATGGCATTATAAATCAAAAATGGGGTCAGTGGAAGATTATTTGCAACATATCTCAAATTCTCTCACATTAATCAGGAATATTTTTATCAATGAAAGTTAGACATAAGCCATAAGAATTGTGATAGTTGTGATAATAGTTGTACCAGTTAAGATTGTATAAGATTTATTTAGTAAAGTACATGTGTAGTGTGGTTATTTTGTGTTTAGTCAAGAAATTAGTGATAGTTTGCTTTTTGGTGTGGAACACTCTCGTAAAGAATATTATCGGTGTGGTGTGTGTTGCTGTTTGTTACAGTGTTAAATGTGATAGACTTTGACAACCTGCAGTTATTTTATCATGTATGAAAATTGCAATAATTACTACTTTTATAAAATTATTTTTGTAATGAATAGTTGTTCACAGACTGAATAAAACAACTGTTCGAGTGTGTACTGTAATAAATCATTCATAATTATGTATACCTGCGAGAAAGTGGCATGTACTTACTACTTTGATAGCTAATAATATGGCACAGTAGCATGAATGTTTGATAAGTAAGTAATTGTTTGTTTATTGACAGAGTTGTGTTTTAAGTAGTTCATGAATGGAGGTAGTAAGTCAGTTGGTGGATGCTGATTGCTTGTTATCTGCATGGGAGCTGTTGTTGCGTCAACAAGCTGCCTAAGGTTCACGCTGGAGTTTTCATTGCTGATGGCTGTCATTAGAATAATGTCTCAGCACCATGAAAATTAGTCTTTTTTTTTCACTGTTTGTTAATGTCTTAACTGTTTGATTTGAATGTTATTGTTCGTATGCACTCTGTTAACTATGTGTTTGTCAAGTTTTTTTTATGACTATGTTGTATTTAACATGTAAAATAATTGAATTCTTGGAGGAAGAGAAGCATAGGATGCTGCGTTCGTCGAACTACGTAAACATAAACTTATAAATGTTAAATCTGATAAGTACTGAATTGGAATCACTGAAACTGAATACATGCCTGACTATATGTAAATGTTAAATACAGTATTCATTACTTTTAAATTATAATAAACAAGCTTTTCAATCATCAGTAATAATAAATACTGTGTAAGGCTTCAATTTTCATTGAAGTACATATTGTGTTTATGGGTGGATATTTCGTTTAAAAGTTGATGCTACGTGGTAGCAAAGTGCATTTATGTAGTTTGTAATATTATTGAGAAAAAGATTGTCATAATACACTTCTGAAGTATTTGTTGGTAGTAACCAAAGATTATATTTGCTTTTAATAATAACTATTCTGTGTTTTATAGTGTACATTTATAGTGCTTTTATGTGTAGTTTTACTTTTAGTAATGTGCAACATCATTATAAGCTTTGCTGATGTTTAGAATGGAACATAATAAAAGCATATATGATTGAAAACTTCTGTTTTATGTAAAGACTGTACCTTCATTACTATTCCTTGTATACATGAGAACAACATGAAACTTGAAGGCTACACATTGTTCCACTTGTAAGCTCATGGAATGCTCTTTGTTTGGGTTCATTGGCTAGCTACTGTGTTTACTGACAGTTGTCTGCAGGTAATATTTAACAAACTGTCTTCTTGAACCCAACTTTGCAACTAACTGTGTCGCACTCGTACAACAAAATGTACACTAGTGTTGGGTGATTGTGCACCCACAGTAATACCACTACAGTAGTTGGTTAATATGTATGCCTACTGCCATGACTGTTACATTGTTTTGGTGAAAACACTTACAAATATTTATTAAGTAGACAGGCTCTCAAGTACAGGGTGAGTAAAAAGAATACAGTAGAACCCCTTTATAACAACCCCTTTTATAACAACCCTTCCTTCAAGAACCGTGGGGTTTAAAAATAGGGGTTTTACTGTACAATTACCCATTTATAAAGAGGTTTTATTGTTCCCCAACTTTGAAGGTCTGCATAATCACAATCAAACAACTTACAATGTTGTGTGACCACAGAACAGAACCGTGGAACAATAAGTTTTAATGCCATACCTTTATAAATGTTCAATTTGACTGCCATGAGTAGCACGACCTACATTGAAAGATACTCTAACTCGTTCCACATTTGTGCCAGCATGTCTGGCGTGATGGTGTGGATGTCGTCCAAAAGCCTTGGTGTGAGGGGGGAGGGTACGGCCTGAGATTTTATTTGTGCACCGCTAGAGGGCACTGAGAGCTACCTTCGTTGCACTACGAGCGTGTGTAGAGTGTTAGTCAGCAACATAATGGCGATAGAACAACATAAGGTGTTCTGTGTCACTAGCTTTGTGAAATGTGAATAGGTGACGACTGTTAAACGCAAATTCCGTTGCAAATATGGACATCGTCCACCGGACAGGTGGAGTATCCTACGGAGGTTTCGTTTCTCTTGTGACAAAGGTGCCTGTGCAAAGGCGAAAATTCTGGGCGGCCGCGTGTGTCTGACAATAATGTGCAATGGAATCAGCAAGTGTTTGTGCGCAGTCCACGAAAATAAACTCAACGAGCTAGGGCGGGAAATGAGACGCCCTCAATCGACTGTGTGGAGAGTGTTGCAGAAGCTATTAACTGTACTAACCATGTAGGTTACAGCTTGTACAGGCTATTACAGAAAGAGAGACAGAACTGAGATGTGATTTCTCCACGGACATTCTTGTCCAGAATAAAGTAGACGACGCCTTCATCTCAAAGCTGGTGATTAGTGATGAAGCGACGTTCCACGTCAACTATAAGGTCAACCGGCATAACGTGAGAATATGGGGCCAGGAGAATCCACGTGAACCAGCGAACATGAGCATGCGTAAACATGTTTTGCGCTGTATCAAGAGACACTGTTTTTGGCCCCTTCTTTTTTCAAGAGTCCACTGTTACTGGGATTTCTTACTTGGACATGGTTATCGAATGGTTATTTCCTCAGAAGCGGTGGCAGGGGACTTTATTTTCCAACTGGGCGGTGCACCACCCCATTGGCACCTAGCTGTTTGCGACTACCTGAACAAGACGTTTCCCCAATGCTGGATTGGTCACGGAGCAGATGGTGACCGGCCACTTCTTCACCCCTCAAGGAGCCCAGATCTCATCCCGTGTGATTTTTTCCTTTGGGGGTACATAAAGGATCTTAGTTTTTGTTCATTCAATTAATAGCCAGCTAACATTGCCAAACTCAAAACAAGAATTACGGATGCCATCGACACCATTACACCGGACGTGCAGGCATGAGTGTAGAACGAGTTAGAGTATCGCATTAATGTGATTCTTGCTGCTCAAGGCGGTCACATTGAACATACATAAAGGTATGGTACAAAAACTTAATTGTTCCACGGTTCTTTTGAGTGGTCGTAAAACATTGCAAGTTGTTTGGTTGTGATTATGCAGACCTTCAAAGTTGCGGTATTCTTTTTTAATCACTCTGTACAGTAAACCTTGTTTGTACAGCACCCATACTGTACAAACTAGTGGTGTCTCGTGGGTATGATGTTACAGAGCATTTTGGTAAACATACACTGACCATCCCCTCTTCCCTCCGTAAAGCATGGTGGTCCAGGGGCCATTCCCTCATTCCCCTGTAAAATTTAGGTTTCTGGGTACAAAATGATGTTCAAGTAGTTTTAGTATCTGAGCATAGACACCTGGTATGAATGTTACTATTTTTACGATAAAATTTTACTGGAGAATTTAACAAAGATACCTTTATTAAACCCTGGGATTTTTACATTCAAAATCAGTATTGTTTTAATATCAGGAGAATCATGGAATACATTACAATCCACAATAATATAGAATATTATTTTCGCAAAGAAAGTAAGTATCATATATAAAGGGTACCAGAGGGCAGGGTATCATACCCTGAATGCAGACATGACATGGAGCACGTAGGTATCTGCATGCACTGAGGGATGACGTGGAAACAGACCCTACAATTATAGAGAAGCTGCAGAATGAGAACGGCAAGGAAATGGGAGATCACCAGTAAAACCCGCTGGCCAACGTCTGCCACAGTTCCCACCTGTGAAAGGTCAGGGATTGACCCCGCCAGTGAGTGAACCCGGATCACCTTCATGAGAGCCAAATTTTCTAACCCCTCGGACATTGTGGGTCCCTGCCATTAAATTACTACAGTATTTAGAACTGTAAGAGCTTGACACATCTCTGAGTAATATATAGGGACTAGCTGGCCGGCTGCGGCTTTGCCCGCATAAAATTATGTAATGTAAAGAGTAACTCTGGATAAAATATGTGATGAAGGCATTTAGCAGCTAGCGTACTCAATAACAGTGAACTATAAATTGTCTTAGCTCAGTATAAATAGTGCACGCAATATGCTCGTATGATGTCATAGTAATTCCCATCACAAAGTCTTGCACAGGATACGAACCCGTAACCCAACCCCTCCCATACCTCAAACTTTATATAATACCTGAGTGAATGCTTAAAGGCAGGCCGTGATAATTATTTTGTATGTACAGGATACAGTCCAAAGAGGATTCATTTATGAGTAGGTTGGCAAAAAGAAACAACTGTTGAATTATTTCTCCATTTTTTTTTTTTGTAAAACTGTAACATTTTACTGCTTTTCATATCCTTAATTTTCGAATTTCATAAAATCCTGAATTTGATTTGTAGATATTTACATAAGCTTTATTATTATCAAAAAAATCATCTCGATATCTGAACAGGAATAAGTGGTACAGGTGATTATTTGAAAGCACATCTTATTTTCTTAACAGCTTTAAAGGACGAATTTCGAAAAATTCTGGAAATTACTTTTTTTTATATGTACGTAAGATTTATTTTAAAGCAAAAACCATTTCAATATTTCTACTGGTTTAGGAGATAAGTGGGATTAATTAAAAGCATGTTATATTTTTTTAAGACCTTTCAAGAAAGAATTTCGAAAAATCCTAAAAATACTTCTTAGATATTTACTTAAGAATCATTTTACAGAGATATCACCTCACTATCTGAAATGGTTCAGGAGAAATCACGGATTAACGAAAAAAACATTTTACGGCTTTTCACCACCATAATTTTCGAATTTCGCAAAATCGAAAAATTTGTCTACATGCATTTATTTGGGCAATATTATGACGTTAAAAAAATTATGATAGCTTTCCCGGTTAATGAGATATCAGGGATTCTTTGAAAACACATTTCACCCCTTTTCACCCCCTTAATTATCAAATTTCGAAAAATCCATTCTTAGTGGGTGCCTATGGGCCACCATTCTAACCTTTACAGTGTTTGTGTTTACCTCTAAATATTTAGTTCGAGCTGGAAATACATACTATTTTAAGTGTAGAAAAAAGATAGATGATCAAACTAGAAAGTTTTGGATTTAATAGCAATATATCAGGGCTGAAAGTTTGCTGTAGGACCCTTGCCATGTCCATTGTTGTATGTTTTCATGAAAGATGGTGTTCAAGGACAGAAAGAACAATATTAGAAGTTGAAACAGTTACGAATAGTAAAAACAGCAGCTGCCATTATAAGAGCAGACAACATCTCTTGCCGTAGAAACGGAAAGTTGTCAAGCAGCAGCACAGTTTCTGGAGGAATTTGAGGATCATACTCCAGAAACAGTAAAAGAATTCTTAAGTGATGTAACAAAAAATAAAAAAGGAAATGTGAGGCTATTGGACATGCCGTACAGCAACATGACTAAAGTTATTTTTATTTCTTCCTGTTTTGATTGTGGTAGAAGTTTATCTGCATGGAAAATTAGATTATAAACAGGTCGAGGTCATTATAGAAGGTGACACACGACTTGGTACAATGACAGGAGCTGGGAGAGGAGTCGGCCATGGCCTTTGTTAAGGAGCCATGCCAGCGTTCACCTACAGCAAGTTCAGGAAACCACGGAAACCTGAAATCAGGATGGCCGGAGCCAGGGATCGAACGTAAGTCCTACCAAACGCGAGTCCAACATGTTACCGTTGCGCCACTTCGCTCGGTGACACTTATGTTTAGTTTGAATCTTCAGCAGATACAAACAGTTTGAGGAAATATTTGTGTGGTTTGTATTTGATAACGCTGAGTTCAATGTTCACAAAGTTGATGGTTTTAATACTTTTCACTGTGTGTGTTATGGATTGGGAAGGGGGGGTCGTGTGCAACACCAGAAAATATACAAACGAATGAAAATGTCACGCAAACAGCAACACAGCTCATGGTAAAGTAATGATGAAACTAAATCAAGCGTCAGAAAATTTGAGTTTCAGGAAGATAACCATTGATGATTTAGCTGTGAGAGAAATTAAAAGCCCAACTAACACTTTTAAATTGATGGAAAAACACTAATCAAAAAAGTGTTTCTTAACAGTTAACACTTTTTAATTATTAAAAAAAATAAGATATAATGTTCCCAAGTGTACCATCTCACTTCGAAGAAACATTAAGTTTTGTGCAACTAGTTTGTTTGAAAACATAAGACATGCTACAACTACAGCGTTCAGAAAACAGAAATACTCTAACGTCAATACTTTTCAACCCGAGTACACAACAGTAATATATTTATAGACATAGGCTTGGTTTCATCTCTTAAGCTTTTGACATTTGTTAAGTGCCCTGTTAAATTTAACAGCCCAATGATGGACTATTAAACGTCTTAAAATAGTTAAAGCTCACAATGGTGCAGAATCATCATCTGTAGTACTTCAAATACATTAATGATGAGGAAGAAAGAGTGATTACTAAGAGTAATGACATTGACAATTTTTTCATAAGGATACAAATGCGGTGTTAAAATTTTAATGTGTTTTATGTAAGACCCTTAGTTGTATATATATTTTTTGTGAATTTTTTATGTATCACAACATTTTTGTCCAATGTGATGAAAACACTCTTGTAAGCTGACTACTATTTCACATAAAGTTACTTATAGATTGTCTGAAAATTGCATTGCCGTAATCTACGACTAATAATGAATGGTCGGGTTCACATTCTTATATTAACTTTTCAAAGTTAAACAACTCCGTAGCTTTCTTTACGTCACGCCTCTTCAGCAGAAACACCAACAGAGCACTGCGTAGTTTTAAACTTCACCAATGACAACTAATGCTCGTGCCTGATGTGTGTCGCCTTGCCCTAGAAGCAGGGTGTTATCAGGATGAGACGCATCGTGTTTAGAAATGTCGCGCTGTATGTAGTAGGTAACAGCCACTCACAACTTCTTGCACATGCAGCAGGAATTATGTCCTGCTGGTCTCACTGCTTTACTTATTCCATACTACACACTATCCTTGTTGTAAATATTTATTTTAACTAACACTTACTTACATGGTAGTAATAGTTTCGCAACTTTTTACTATTCATTGCAATATTGGAAGCATTGTTTTGTCATCGAGCATTTCTGAACCCTACAGCCTACAAATCAACTTTCTCCCAATCTCACAAAATTCTTCCCAATTGCAGTTTTTACATTTTAACCAACGGCTAACGTTAAAGAATTTTACATGCCTCAATATTCATCATACTTGTACATTAGAAAAATGCATAACATTATAAATTTTGCAAAACAATTTCATCAAATCTTTACATGTTGTAGGCCTATTCTAGCTAAACTTTGTACGTGGTGCGAAGGTAATTTTTTCCTAATGGAAATTACAGCACGTTAAAATTCACAAAATTTTGAAAATTTGCTACTTTTCACAGGTTGTAGAACAGTAAATAAAAACAAGGATCGGAGACCCCTAGAATTTTATCCCATTGACTGACTAACCTGTTGCCACAGTTAACTTACTGTAAACAAGAAATACTTTACATCAAAACAATCTCAGGAAATGTTTGTACTAATACTCAATAAAGGGGCACTTCATGGTGAACAATTTAGTCTTTGTTTATTTCAATCCATACGCAACACCAAAAATGACAGTCACAGTCAGACCGGCCACACATATTTTCTGTAAATGGTTTCATACTTACAAAAACGGAACTGATAAACTGGAAAAATTTTAAAAATAGAAATCATAGAGCATCTGAGTTACTGTTTGTTGAAACCTTACGGTATCTTCTAGTCCTGTGTGTCTGTAAGCCCTGTGAAAAATTAAAATGGCTCACTCACTATCTTAAAACCATGGAGAAAGAACTACAATAAAATCATAAAAATTGTTTAAATTTGTCATGTGGTATGTTGTTTACAGCACTACTCTCATTTTTAGCATCTAACAACCTTTTTTTTTCTTTCTCCAGACTTTATGATTACAGAGACAGGAATTCTTTACCACTGCACTGTGAAGAGCAACTGTTTAATATCATTCCATGACATAGAGTCGCAGTGATCACATCACTCATCTCCCACCAAGGCAATCAGGGTTCGATCCCCAGGTGTGTCAGTCCCCAGATTTTTACAAGTGGTAGTCATATAGGGCAATGTGTCCCGTCAGCGGGATTTCTGGGACATCTCCCGTTTCCCCCACCCTTCTCATTGCAGAGCCTGTTCACTGTACGGCCTCATCTCATGTCATCCTCCGGGCAGGGTCGGATTTACCACTACACCCACTAGACCCGGGTCTAGCGCATTTTTATCCAGGAGAAAATGTGAAGAATTTTCCAGCACTATTTTTAGAAGTGTCAATATGGCAACAAGTAAAAAAAAATTTAATAATTACTTTTGGCATTGGTGACTATTAGTTTTATCTGCTCTATGGCAAATCCTGCTATTTAGTTACAATTAAGCTGAATTACTGTAGTGTTATTTCTATTATGATACCTACATAGCGGAGTAATTTTTAATAATGTGGTGCTGAAAATGCCAGTTGTTAAGGAAGGATGGAAAACAGATGCTGCGGAGGCGCTTGGACTGACAGGCCTAGAGCGCCTAGAAATCCGGCCCTGCCTCCAGGACAAGCAGGTACCTACAAGTCCTGGGTGTGATATCCTGTGAACTCTTCATATGACATTTCATAGACAGGAATAATTCTCAAACTTTTTATTACTGTACACGAAAAAATTTATCTTTTCATGCTAATTTCACTTTTAATATTGGTTTCTGAAAACATATTCTCATTAAGGCAGTGTGGTAAACAAATACTCAAAACACGATTTTAAATCTTAATGTTTTTTAAGTCAAAATAAAAAAACTAGAAAATATAATTCCTAGATAATATTAGGCCCTAGCTATTTTATTTAGCAACATCTACCCAAAATGACGCATTTCTTAAATGTGAACTCTTACACCACAATTAATCATACCTTATCTGCAGCTCTTCAGTAATATGTTTCAAAAAAAAAATTGCCCAGGAAGTTGGGATCTTAAAACCCATTGTGTAAGGGTTTTTTTTTTTTTCCAAACTGGCTTTGAGAAACCGTAACCTACAACTTTCTTCAGCCTATTAGGCAAGCAAGGTTGTGTTTGCCCTATGATTGTTAGGTTAGGAAAATGCAGTAAAAATTAATGCGTCAGAAAGTGCTTTTTTTTTTTCCTAACAAAATTCCACCGCTGCTCAACAAGACAAAACACGTCTGTCCGTTCGGCGCACAGTAGGTTTTAAACGCGAAATAAATAACCTGCTCAAGATCCATGCTAAATCAAAAGCTAATTTACCAATATGAACATATCAATTTTGAAACAGAAAGTTTGGATTTTGACGTAGCTATCCATGCAAAAACTACTTACCACAAAAAATAGTTACCTCAAGTATAAACAATTACCTTGACTATTGTGTGTATAGTGAAATGTATGTCTTTTAGAGGAATTTTTGAAACTAAACCGTTCATTTCAAAGCATTACTTCACGCTCAAATTACACAACAGTAAAATTTTTGAACTAAATTTCACGTTAGCAAGGACATAATAGTTAATCTTAAATCATTTATAAAGCTTGCTTACGCCCAGCAGGTGGAATCGAACCACTCTGACGTTAATCAGCTACAGGTTTGAAGCCTGCACTCCGGACCACCGAAGTTCAGCTGGGCATCGATAACTCGATTATTTTTAGAATATAAACAAACTTCTGCAATTAAACCCATCAGTGGCAGTTAACGTTTATATTATATTTTCACTTTGTTAACTTGTTAAATATAAGTAACGTTTAGTAACTGTGCACTTATTTTATTATGCCATTAATAATTTATTGTAACAATGTACAGTAACATCACACACAAACAGACAATACTATTATAGTTTGAATTTGTCGCTGCTTTACCGACTATATTAATTCTATAAGTATTGTAGAGATGTAAGATCACTAGATATATTTTGAAGCCATAAGGTATCTATACTAACACATCGCAATACATTCGTTATACGTCGTAGAGTAAATTGTATCCTTGTAACATCTTATTAAACAATACAGTGAGAACCGCAATGTGAACGTAAATAAATCTACAGAGGTGCCTATCCCCCCAGACCGTATAATGCACCCCCCATTGGTGGTCCGTGGGTCCTCCACCTGGAAAAAAATTTTGATCTTTAGGTGTAAAATAGTGCTATTTAAGCAGTTTTTGAATCAAAGCTACGAATCTGCAGCAGGCGATATTCTAATATTTTAAGGATATTTTAAATATGCAATCTGCAATATGAAAAAAGTGTAATGTTTGTGTTAAACATTGAAACAAAAAAAAACATCATTATGTGTAACCCATGTGTAATTTCCCTACATCCGTGTCAAAAGTTGTTTCCTTGCAGGCGATGATCGGGAAAAGTAATCTATGATTTGTTCATTTGAAATTGATGATAGATCATCACTTTCCGAGCAGAGTATCATAAAACTTGACAGCCACACATCACCTATACATGATCTTAGTCGGTTTTTTACTAGCCGTACCCAGCTCATGGCCCTTTCAGTAGAATAGCTTGTGACTGGTAAAGACAACTTTCAGTGAGTTTAATCCAGAAAAATTAATTAGACATCTGTAAGGTTTCAAAAATCCTCTTTTCACTCACACACTTTTCAATGCTTCTATCTCATCTTCATTTTCTTCCAAGTCAACACCAAGATCACCATCTTTCGCATTATCACTATGCACTTCAGTCTCTTCGTTTTTCTTTCTTGGCTTTTCATCGACTACATCAGCTAATGATATGTTTGAATGAGTAACATTGTAGAGTTCACTGAAGCATTTAAGCTCTTCCCTCATTATGGCACAGTCACATTTATAGAACTCGCAGAGCTGTTTCAAGTCTCGTGGTGTGATGCTTCTTATATTTGCGTCAAGAATTCCTGTGTGTGTAAAATGACTCATCTGTTTAACCATTTCCAAAGAATGGTCAGAAAACATGTCTTCAAGCTGGCTCTGCAAAGAATCAAAAAGATTAAAATACATTTCCACTTTGAGTTTTCGATCAATTTCCATTATAGGCTGATCTACTCCCATCTCATCTGCTAACCTTTTTTTATGCCCCACCCTTTTCGATTAAGATTCTGGAATACAATGCTGTATCATGAATTATTCTCTCTTTAACATGATTGCAGACCATGCATCATCACTACGGATACCCTCGATATTCTTCTTCACATTATTAATGATTGATTGCATACCACCATAATCTAGAACCATTCCTCGAAGACGAACAGTAACTGGATTCATGAGGTTGAACACAGAATGTGCAAAATGCAGAGCTGTGATAGTTTCAGAATTAAGCTTGGTTAGCAATCCTTTCGCTAATGTTTTAGCTTTGCGATCAAAGTTTGAATTGTCTTGCATATCTTCCAATGCAGATGTCACTTCATCGTAGCAAGACAGCAATACCTTAACTGCTTCGGCTTTGTTTGACCATCTTGTCGTTTGTACCCTTTTAATTCGCATTCTCTTTTCACATAACATTTCCTTTGACGAAATTTTTTGAACAATAACATCGTTCCTTTTGAGACCTGAATTGAAGAGGCGATACATTTCTTTAAGGACTGAAAATAGGGCTCTAATTTGTGGGCAAATGTTAATAGATTTTTCAATCACTAGAGCAAATCTGTGTGATGTGCACCAGACATAAAAATCAGTTTTGCACTCATCCTGGATTAATGTTTTGTGTCCTGTAAAAAAACCATCATGTTGTCAGCACCATCCATACTATGACCAATAATCTGTTGAGAGTTAAGTCCAGCATCTTTTAAAATGTACACATCAACTGTGATTTCAAATTCATCCCACTTGTGTCAGCTGATGTAAATACTTTGATCAATCTTTCTACTGGTTTCACGACTTCCTCACTGTGATCTACAAACCGAACAATAACGGTTGTTGCCTCTCTTTTGCTAACATCTTGAGTGGAATGCATAACAATAGAAAACTTCTGATTTTCGTTGACACTGTCTTAAGAACATCCATGATGGAAACCAAATCAAATATATTTTTGTAACTAAGGAAATTTGAACCCAGTTTCTTATTTTATGTTCTTGATTTTCAATTCTCTCATAATAAACTCTTGCATCAGGACTGTACTTAGTTAAAAGTTTGAATAGTTTTGGCAATTTCCCATCAAGAACGTCATTTTTGCGAAATGCGAGCATTTCTTCAATTAAATACCTGCAACAGTCTATAATGACAGACAAAACTTCTCTTTGGTGTTGCCCATTTTCATTTTGTATTTTACACATGGTACTGTCTACACGATTTCCTGAAATCCACTGTAACTGTGCTATTTGGCAGTTTAAGTGAGCTTTTGATGTTTTGTGTAGTTCTAAATCTCTCAAAGCATTACCTATCTGCCATCCCTGATTAACCTTCTCCTGAGGACCAAACAGATTGTTGGTTTGGTAATGCAAAAAGATGGCAATGCAAGCAATATGCAGAGTCATTTTTCTTGCTGTACACTAACCAAGTTCTTTCTTTCAATGTGCCATCTGGGAGTTTATATCTTCGCCATTTCATTGAAAACTTCCTGTTATTTATGACTGGAAACTCATATGTTGAATCGAATTCATGTGTTTCTAATTTGAGACCATATACTATATCACTTGTTGTGAGTTTGATTCTGCTGAAATAAGCAGGATCAAACAAATTTTCTTCGGAAATAAGCTCTTTTGATGCCGCTTCATTCTCCATAGAAATTCCTGAATGATCTTTTACATATTTTTGTACCACCGAGGACTTCTTCCTAGAAAAACTACTCTCCTCCACGTGTGAAGAACTCGTATGCGAAGGACCAGGAACACATGTCATGTCGTTGGCAGGTGGGACTGAAGATGGAATAATTTCCACGAATGGATCCGCAGATGTGGTATCAGAGTTAAAACGTCCCACTGAAGTTGACTGACATGATGACATGTTTGAAAAGTCCTCTTTGTGACTGTCCTGGGATTCCTCAAAATGTTTAAAACATCGTTAACTATGGACTTCAAGATATCATTGTGTAAGTTATTAACTAGGTTGAATCATAGCGAAAGTACTCAGAAAATTTATATTTGACCACTAAAAGGGATACCGAAAAATCCATACATTGAGTTGTCACCAATGCATCATAATTTGTAACTAATTTTTTTTTTTTTCAGAGCAAAATACCTTATAGTTCTTTAGATTTTTGCGCCCAAATTATTACGAATTTTGCCATATAAGCAGATCAAAATCAATAAATAATTAATGTATGGACGAGCAGTGTAATATTTGGCAAAATGCTTATATTCAATTGTGCGCTGTACTGGTATAGACACATTCTGTTAAAAACTATTTGAGTTCTTTGCACCGATATGAAAAAACTACCAAGCGTGGCCTTAATGGGAGATTACATGCTGCAACATATAATGTATATAGGGCAGACACACCAACTATCGGCCCACACACAACTATCGGTGGTTTGAAATAAAACTTAAAAATAAGAAAAATGAATTACTTAACTCTATGGAAAAATTCATGAAGACTCGGTCAATATTGTGCTTTGATGCATAACTGTTGGAATCGCCATGAAACTTACAAGACTTTGGCGCCAAATTTTGAAAAGGTGGTGTTTTACTAGCATATTAATTAAAAAGTAGGTGGTAGTTCGGGGCTTATAAAATATAGTGATTTAATATTTAGTTAATGTGAGGTTTTTAGGTTGAGGCATATGCTTCACGTCACCAGCTGATTATATGTTTTGTACAATTTATTTCTTTTTAATACATTTATGACCTAGTCGGCATTTAGTACAATGAAATGCGTGATTCACCAACCATTGCCATTGGTCGTGATAAGAAAAAAGGGAGGGGGCTACAGTTAGTGCAAGACAATGTAACGTAAATTCATTACTTTAGTGATTTAATTGGGACTTTTCAGAATATGTTATGATTATAACGGAAAAACATCTTTTTCCAACTATCGCTACGACTAGCGAGGGATGGTACAAACAAATTATTACGAAGTGCATAAGGTTGTACCAAATAACTGGGTGATAAATATTATACTATGGTGAAAACCCACAGCAGTCGTGAATTATTATAAATTTTGGAATATTTCATTTAATTTCCAATTATGGCAACAGATTTTTCATTAAGAAAATGAAAACAAAAATGATGATATGTCTGCCACCTGTTAAATACAAAGGGAACTAAACATCAAGAACAAGTCAACGACATTTGATGTAGCACGCATGAAGTGAAAGAACAGCGCCAACACGAAACCGACACGACAGCAACAGTTGCGCCGTCTCTGTGTAGCATCAGTAGGGTGCACAGTGCTGTATATTCAAAATAATATAATTTTAGGTGGACTTTTAGAGATGGCCATAGAATTTTATGATGACACCGATTGTGTCAAAAATTAAATAATTAATATTATGATATACATCTCCTGTGCAAAAAATAAAAAGCTGTTAAAAATTTACATTTCCCCCAATACTTGTGAACCAATACAGTTCTTCTGAGAAAACTTTTATAACCTAGTTATTTTTTAGGTCGAGTATTGGTTTATGATATTGTTAATTAGTCACCTCTCCAATCTTCCTGCCGACAGATTTCCATCGGCTTCTTCTATTCCTGCTTCATCGACGTACCGCTTCCAACTGTCACTATCCCGGCACTTAAACTCAATTATTTTGTAATTCACATGCAACTTATTTTTAGTTTTGTAAGCATGCTTTTTCCTGCAATGTTCTGGCCACGTGCCATGTGTTACTGTTCCATTGCACAATAATTCAAGACATTTATATTTAAAAAGTTTTTGTTGGTCTGGCATGATTACTTTCGCGAAACTATTCGACACCGCTAACTCTCCTCGACAAAATAAAACACTGTCCGAAAAAGTTTACGTAGCTACCTACAAACTTACAAAATAATGCACACAATTTACAACAGTATACTGTCACGTTCACAAGAAGGAAGCCTAGACTACGTGACTGACGGACACAAGACACCCCCGGGTTGAAGAGGTAGGGTGTGGTTGGTGGGGGAAGAGGGGGATAGACAAGGGTTTGTACTGGCCTTTTCTTAGAAAATAGTGCTTTGCCAACAACTTGACACCATTCCCCTTGCAGAGCGAGAAAGAAAGAGCTTATAATAGACACG
>PNEQ01009262.1:32418-44310 GCA_003012365.1 Medauroidea extradentata | reverse complement strand
AAACTATAGTCAGTCCCCTGCTGGATGCCGAAGAGGTCGGATGCTGTCCATCATGCCTGGGAGATGTGCAAGTAAGTGTCATATTTAATTATTGAATTTATCGGTTAAATCGATCGGGTACAGATTCGATAATGTAGGATAATTGATCGGTTGAATCGAAAATTATTAATTGTTTGAATTGATCGGTAATCGATCGGGTGTTGTTAAATAATAAATAATAATTATTGATTTTACATTTTTAGTTATTAAAAATATTAGGGTTATGTTGATCGGGTATGGGGCGCAAGAAATTAAATAATAAATAATATAGATAGATTTTACATTTTAGTTATTAAAAATATTAGGGGTTATGTATACATGTATACTGCATAGCATGTGAACCTTACGAATGTCGAGCCGAAGGTTGCCGAGCATGGCCGAAGATTGCCGAAGGTTAACGAGCTTGGCCGAGCATACCCGATGAAGTTTTTAACTAAATAATTGTTATATAAAATTATATTATATAAAACATTTTTATTAAATAGTTTTTAAAAAGATTTTATTTTTATTAAATTAATTTTTAAATGCATGTGGGGTTAGGACGGAATGCGAAATCAAAAATTTTTGGAAGACTCGGAATAAACATCCAATATGGCGGTCGGAACAAGATGGTGGAATATTTAAACTTTTTTTTTTAATTTTTAAATTTTGCGAAATCAAAATTTTTTTGGAAGACTCGGAAGAAACCACCAAGATGGCGGTCGGAACAAGATGGCAGAATTTTTAAACTTATTTTTTAATTTTTAATTTTTTTTTGAATTTTTTAATTTTTTTTTAATTTTTTTGAAATTGACGTCATTAAAGATGGCGGTCGGAAACAAGATGGCGGCCGGAAAAAAGATGGCGGCCGGAAACAAGATGGCGGCCGGAAACAAGATGGCGTCGGGTTACAGGGGGTCAAAGGTCAAGGTCACGGGGTCAAAGGTCAAGGTCAACCACACAACCACAGCCCCCAGCCCCTGCGCCCGGACCGCCATTTTCATACTACTTACCCATTAGGTGAGACACATATATTTCCAGTAGCGAAACTTTGAAGAACAGGAAAAGTGTCAGGGGCTGAAGAACATGAAGTAACTGTACAGCTAGATGAGTCCTTAGATGTGTTAGGTGAGGCACGTCTATTACTAATAGTGGAAATTGGAAGAACTGGAGAACAGGCAGAGATATTTTCACTTTCGCGTAGGCATGTCCACCTCTTGCAGGCTACTGGGAAGAAATTCCTCATCAGAAAAAATGTCGGAATCCAGAGGGCAAATTCCGGTTTTTCGAAACCCGATGAATGCCTTCTCAACTGTCGCTTCCTTCACAAATGCAATGTTGAAATGTCCCGAGAGTTCATCTAGGCTGAGTTTTTCGTGGGGATGATTAACCATTAATTTCCTGCATGCTTCATGACAGGCCTTATTCAGCAGTGCATTAAAAGAAACATCAAAAGTTTGCAATCGGTGCGATGTTTGTGGAGGCAAAGAAAGCATGATTATTCATTTCTCACGACAAAAATCGTATGACTATAGGGAAATATGACTGGAATGGTTGTCCAGAAGAAGTAATACAGGGTTGTTAGGATCTGATTTGCAAAATGCACTAAAATGTTGCAACCACACTATAAAGAGGTCCTCATTTATCCGGCCTGATTTAGAGCACTTGCCGTCTCTCTTTATTATCTTGCTGAGCCGTTGCCATGGATAGATGAACGTTGGCGGAGCGAATGACCACTAGCACTCATTGCACATACAACAGTTACACTTCGTCCCCTTTCCCAGTTGACTGCAGCTCCAACTCTCTCTTCTCCCTTCTTGGCTAGTATCTTGCCTGAATTTTGGACGGTACTTATTCCAGTCTCGTCCACATTGAACATTTTGTCAGGTGAAAATTTGTACTTAACCATCACGCCTTCCAAATTTTCATAAAAAAGTTACACTTCATCTATATTGAAAGCTGTGATCCGATTCGTGGTGGTTGCCTGTGGTTATCTAAGTGATATGCTAATATGTCACCCCATAAAACCTTCCAGCCAATCTGTTCCAGCCGGCTTACTTTCCATAGGCTACATAAACTGTGTGGAATTTGCAGTTTCTCAGCAAAAGAAAATGCAAGCTTTCTAGGTTGTAATCGTAACACCATAAAACAACTTTGACAGAAGAATTACATGATCTGCAATCTCCTTTTCTTGAGAAGTGTTGAATATCGGAGGTCGTCCTAATCTTAGCTTTGAAACGTTGCCTGATTTAAGTCGGTCATGGAGAGTGGTGTACGGAATTCCGTAACATCTAACTCCTTGCCGAATTGTTTTCTGGCCATCTTGTGCGGATTTGATAGCTACAGCCAGTGATTCATCATTCCATGATGCTTTCTGTAACGTCTGTGCTGTATTATTAGCCATCTGTAAAGTATGAATTACAAAACTGTGAGTAACTGCTTCAGTGTCAGGTTTCTTTAATTATTCATTTACAAAAAAACGCTTTGTTTATTAATACAATGTGGTTCAGTGATACAATATTCAACCCATTTATTATTTGGAAATAATATATTAGTACAATTTATATTAAATTTATAAATCACAAAAATGTAGTTATAATTATTCGTTTTTTAAACTGGACTGGGACCTGAGACAATTCGGGGGAAATGCATAAAGGTTTACCTCCGAAACGTTTTAACTTAAATGTTTTTTGGGGGATTTTCGAACACTCGGGGAAATTCCGATCACCTTCGATCGAAACTGCTCCAAATCGCAATGATGAAAAAAACTTACATTTTTAAAGCTAATGTTAAGTTAAAAATTTCTTCTGAAGTTTATCTTATTCTGAAAACATCTTGTTGTAATGTGCGCAAACTATTACTGTTATTAATTACATGCATTGTTACTTACCTCGCAAAAATAATCCTCCCTTTTTAGAAACACTCGTCACAAAACAAAGAAAACAACGCCTCTCCGGTAGCCACAGAGCCAGCGTCACCTCACTAATAGAAAGTTTTTGTCCTACGCAAGAGCTCAGCACCGTACAGACGAACCAACCACGCAGGGATCTTAGGGCTGACACGATCGGAATTCCCCCACTTTATCCTAATACAATATACAATCGCTGCAAATGCAAACATTTTGTATCCCCTACTTAGCGGAACAGCCATTTGTCAACATTGTACAGTAATAGTAAACTTCAATAGTATGCAACTGAACGAATATTTTGAATTACTGTTATAAGTCTGTGTCGTAATGTTAAACGGGTTGAATTGGATCACTAGGGTGAATAGGATAAAAAGTTTTGGAACAAAATAATTAGTGCAAAATCTGCTTTAGGAAAATTTTTCCTTGACAGACAAATTAATACTATTTACAAGTCGTTTTAGGGGCCACGGTGGCCGAATGGTCAGACCATTCGCCACCCACCAAGGCGATCCGGGTTCGATACCCGGCGGGGTCGGATTTTCGTATGTGGGAGTCGTGCCGGACGATGCCGTTGGTCGGCGGGATTTCTCGGGTATCTCCTGTTTCCCCCGCCATTTCATTCCGGTGCTACTCCATACTCACTTCATGTCACTCCTCGCCAGCGCTAAAGACCTCGATGTTGAGCGCTGACAAAAATCTCTCACTCACTCACAAGTCGTTTTAAAGGAACGTACCTTTTAAAAAGTAAAGATGTAAGCTAGTCGTTTGTTTCCAATTTTGATCATATTCACCCCACGATGATCCTACTCATACCGTTTTACGGTACTCGTCTACACGTTTGCAAGAGCTACAGTTTCGCTGCAAAAACTTGTTGTCTGCAGTATTAATAAAAACAATTAATGAAGTTTTCCACCAGCCTGGTGTACTAAAGTAAAGGTAAGTGGACTTTACGTCTCATCGAGACCATTATTAGAGAATAATACATACCTGTTTACATTTCATTGTAAAAAAAAACCTCTAGCACTACGTTCTCTACTAAGGTTTTTACTGGTTCACAATTTCCCTGTACTTGGACTGTGAGAAAAATAATAGTTGAAACACTTGGAGCTACATCTGGTACGAAATAAGTGTTTCTTTACTGTTTACTAACTACAAAATAAATTAATAAAACAGCACTGCTATAAAAAGATAAATCGAATAAATAATTTATCTTTAAAAATATTTAATTAGTTATTTACGAATAAATAAATAAACGTTGCTTGTGGCTACGCTTAGAAAAGGATTTAATCCTGTGCTTGTAAGAGAACTTCAAAATAGATAAGTTAACTAAAAAATCAAACCACTGCAGAACAACAAACATACTTGGAAGAATATTCTCCCTTTCGTAATCGCATAATTACTAAGCTACCTACTTAATTATCGTGCTGCTGAGTTTTCAATAACCAATAACTCAGCTTTGCATGGCGAGGTTATGCTACGTATAAGGTGATGATTATTTGCTATTTGTGATAACAGCTTGAACAGAAGTTCCAATTTAAGGTCCGTAAGACAATACCAAGTATCAGTAATTGTATGTAAGATATTTATTATTATTTTCCCCCACGAGTCACGTTTGAAACGAGCTTTCTCGAATTCTGCCTTGTCGCAAGAAAATGTGTTTTTCGTCTCTTACTCAGAATCGAAGTTACAGAGCACTAGTATTTGTAATTAAATGTAATACACGAATGAATGTAAATTTCTCCGAAATTGGCATAGTAATAAAGTGGAGCAGATTTATGGAAAAGCTTCAAATGTAGGTAGGTAAAGTGACAAAATCAAAACTGAATGAAAAAACAAGCAGTGACTTACTTATGTGATACCACATAACATCGATAATGTAATACGAGTATTAATCGGGAAACGAAAGTAAGAAAATTGCACACAGTGATGACGAGGGAAATGGAACTCGCAACATCTCACATGATATCCGTATTATCAAAGACATTTTAAGTTCAGAGAACATTCTAAATATTACGAGTGAAGGCGGCGGTTCATAAATGTGGGCTTTTAAAATATAACATCGTTTGAGAGTCATGCTCGTCGATATAAATCTGATATACTGCGACATAAAATCACACGATATTTTGTAACAGACGGCAGGACTAAAATGGCCTACAGTGTTCGTGACATTCACTGTCGCTGCTACACAAGCGTGCCTCCACAGCAATAAAACGTAACCTGGTAGACGCGACTCACGTGGACATGTGGCAAGCACGGAATACGTGAGGTTCCGAGTCATCTAGCATAGTTTACGCAACCTTACCCCGCGACTCTCACTCACTTTTCACGCAGGTTTATCTTGCGACCTTGCTCTTTGGCCGCACATTTCAGGCTGCATGGCGTGACTGGCCCTTGCGCAAACTGTAGTCACGGTGCCGGGCAATGGTCGTGCTGTGCTGCTCGTGCTCCGGACATTCACTGGAGAAAAAACACCTTCCCGGCCACAGCAAACGGAGCGCGAAACACTTTGCTTCTTGTGTCACAAGACCTGACAATGACCAGCATATTTGAATAATGCACACGCCAGTGTCGGAACCTTGTTAAGCCCAGTTTACACCGAAAAAGTTACAGTAACAATGTTAATCACAAAATGTTAGTTACAAAAATGTTAACAAGTTCTAAGCTATGGTACACTATTTTACAGCAATGTTGATAGCAAATGTGTTATTAACATTGCTGAAAACACCAATGTTACTAACAAAGTTCTAAGAATGGTGAACGCAAGTTAATAGCAATGTTGATGACAAAAATGCTTACAACATTGCTGATAACATTGCTAGTAACATTTGTAACCAACAACCTTTGATCTAGACCGTCCTAGAATGGGTCGAGAAAATAATGTTATCAACAGTGTTGTTGACATTAACATGTTTCTAAAAATAAATTTTGCTGCTATGTATTCAACAAAATGTTGGTAACAAATAATGTTAACATGTCTTATAAATATTAACAAAGTTAATAACAGAATGTTGGCAACAATGTCGATATCGTGATGTCAACAATTTCCAAGCATTATTACAACATTGTTAATCACTTTTTTGAATACACGTGTTGAATGTTATCGTTGGTGTAAACTAGGTTTTACTGCGAACCGACGGTAATAACTTCAAGTCTGAAACAAAAATCCCGAAAGTAAAGCAACAGTTTACACCTGCACTTAAAATGCGTTGCAGCGAGTTATGGCTATACTTTATTTTTACGAAACTATTAACGCCTATTATATCTGTACATCTACGAAAAGAACGTACACTCCAAACTATGTCGCTATAATTTTAAAAATTGGTCACGTGTATTAGAAAATGGCCAATAGACTGCCGTATCTGGAAAAAATAACAACCGGATTCGAAAAACACAACTATAGAAACACGCGTTAGACTTTGAACTATGCTGCCCACAAATAAAATAATGTGATCACCGCTTAAAGTCTCATAGTTGAAAGGATAATAGCAAAGCTCTGTACGTAAGCTGAATAGATTGCGCGGAGAGGCATTACATACGTCCCTTAATTCTGGCGCTGCTCCATAGTCACATAATTTCACCTAGGTGGTGGTCCTGCCTATGGCAATGCATGGGAGCTAAGTAAAGCCTCCGTTTTGAGCGTCCCATCATGGCAACCGCTTGTTCCTTAACGAATCGAAATAAGAAAAAGTTCGTAATTATTTCCTCGGCCCAAGAAATTTTATAGTTAGTCAATTTTGTTCCTTGTGTCGCTAATCTGCACTACTCTGAGATGTATTTACTGTTTAGAGGCGCATCAACACAAGTGTCCATAACCTCAAAACGCCTCAGCGCCATGATGGGACGCCCAAAAAGCCAACTTCAACTACGTCACATCAAGCCATTTACTGACTATTCTTACCTCCATGATATCACACCTCGCCACCGCTAAATACCTAGATGTTAAGAGCTGACCAAAATCTCTCCCCTTAATCTGCACTGGATCATGTTACTCTTGAATGCTACATCTGACAATGCCTACCGTCCAACTGATTCCACTCATCAATAATAATTTCAATAACATGCCACGGTAACGTGATACAGCCATAGCGCAGTGTACATCATGTACTTTGAAATGTAGTGAAGAAACGGTGCATTTTCAGATCTATGTTCAGATAACAATTTTTAGTCACCTAGATGTGAGAATTGTTTCCCTAAAATACTTACATGAAATTTTGCAACATGTAATACAGGACCTTCCAGACACCTCGTGAACACTTGAAATTATTTTTAGAAATTTTTACTATTGTCCTGGAGCAACGATTGTGTATTGGTCATACAGCTCGCACCTCACTACACCGATCCTGGTTCGATTACCGGGAAACAGCGAAAATTATCGTTGGCTGACGGGGTTTCCCGATGATCTCCAGTTCCATCCGCCCTTGCATTCCGTCAATGCTTCACCAGCAGCTCATCTCACGCAATACACTCTTCGGGTCTGCTGGCCGACGGGTGTCTGACGGGTGAAGCTACATTGTCCTAGGTGTCCTTGATTGCTAAGGCGTGACTCGTGTGACGAGGAGGCTATACATACGAGTGAGAAATTTTGGTCAGCACTAAACATCGAGGTCTTCAGCGCTGGTGAGGAATGACATGATGCGAGTATGGAGCAGCACCGGAATGATTTTTTATTTATTTATTAACTGACTTATTTTTCAAATGGTGAAGTTAAGGCATGTAGCCTTCTCTTACACGTAACCATTTTTCTTACAGATGCACAAAAATAAAATTACTTATACATATAACTGACAATAACTAAGAAAAACTAAAACTAATTATAGCTAACATAATAATGCAACATACCACTTTATATATTCGTGCGAAGTAGCGACTAATAAATACAGTACTCGTACAGAGTCTACGATTTTTCAAAAATGATACCAACACAAAGTGGGGGAAACGAGAGATCCCCAAGAAAATCCGCCGACCAACGGCATCGTCCGGCACGATTTCCACATGTGAAATTTCTGTGCCAGATCCCGACGAGAATCGAACCCGTATCATCTTGGTGGGAGCGAGTTGTCTGACTACTGGTCGGACTCTAGACGTACGATATCTCCCGGGCGACTCCAGGCAATACAGTCTTCAAGCAATTAGATATATATCCTCCATAATCAAGGTTATTTATTGCTTGTGGTGAACTGCGCTCGTCTGTACAACATACAATACCCATTAAAAATATTACCGACAGTAAAAATTGTCGCTCATACTCTACATGATATGTGCGAAAAATTTATAATTTTACAAAACTGTGAAGTTCTTACTAGCTAAGGGGAAAAAAGATTCGCAAAACCAGAATGAATCTGACGTCCAAAAGATGTCCTGATTTTAATATTTGCGCTTTGTTGTACATGTTTTTGAAAATTATTCATCAAGATTCTTATTTATTTCAGAATTAAGGGACATATTCGAAAATGACGAAAACGACGAGCTGCGGTAGAACCCCTTCAGGTTATCTCTTCGTAATACATTGTTGTACAGTAAATATTTATAACAAACTGTAAGTAGCTTTGTTAAAAATATTTTTTTACATTTTTCTTTGGATGTTTACTATACATTTATTTAATTAATAGTAGTCTTTAATACGGCCCAGGAAAAATTATGCCGAAAATATCTCGCTTTTATTTTTATTCGCAGCTATTATCAGTGCAAATAAAATATGTTAACATCAAGAAATCAGCACATGTAGGAGCCAGTCAATACAGCAGTCTGGCGAAACACCAGTACGCTCGCAGCATTTTGTTGCCAACTTTCGATATTCATTATTCTTGGCCATACAAGCGTCTACTATAAATATATGCTTCACATATCTGTGGGGTGCCACTTAGTCCAAATCAAACCTCCCCGACTACACGGGCGAGGAACAGAGGTCACGCCTTACCAGCGCATTGGTCCGCAGCTAACATGAAGTTGGGAAAGTTAAGGTGGCCGTCTGCCCAGGCAGCCGAGTGGTGTACAGAGCTTCAGCCAATCCCAGATTACGTGAAAACTTCTCGTAGCACATGCGTGGTGATTACTTAAGAATAACATTCAGAGAATGTTACACGTGTCTATACCTATTTCATGTTCACCACTACTCATTAAGGGCGCGGTTCACGTAAGTTTTTAACGTCTTTTTTATTTTTATACTTTTATCAGATATTTTTTTCTTATTTAAGACATAAATTGTGATTAAGTCTTCCTCTTAGAAAATTATTGTATCTCTCATAGTTTTTGCGTAATGAGTCGTAAACGTCAAAATTTCGACTTTACGGTTTTATGTACGCCACTAAAACCTATTGACATACCAAACCGAAAAAATTCACAGTGTATAACAATGTTGTAGGCTATGATTTGAACTATACAAAATAAAAAATAAATAATTTTTGTATTTTTAAACAATTTTTGAAAATTTGAAATTATCATTTTAAATTCAGATTTTTTTATTAAATACAAGATTATTTTATTATTTTGATTTTATATGTGTCATTTCATAGCCTACAACATTGTCATACACTGTGAATTTTCCCGGTTTGGTTTTACAGTTGGTTTTAGTGGCGTACATAAAACCGTAAAGTGAACATTTTGACGTTTACGACTCATTACGCAAAAAGTATGAGAGATACAACAATTTTCTAAGAGGAAGATTTAGTCACAATTTATGTCTGAAATAAGAAAAAAATATCTGGTACAAATACAAAAATAAAAAAAGACGAAAACAGAGGTGACCGCGCCCTTAAATAGTGCGTTGTAGATAAATAAACGCTTAAAACTTCAATTGATTTCTAGGTTTTTTTCGACACCAATATGGATAAAATACTGAATGACAATCCTAGATAATAGTATTTGCCAACTTTATGAGTAAATATTTGTCCAGAATTACTAATTCTTGCGCCGCAGTTAAATGCACGAGGTTCAGGCGTCAGAGATTGTGCCTCAGAAGTTCGTAACACTGGAAACAATTTTGCTTAAAACGTTGGCTAAAACTATTGTCTAGGAATGCTATTGTTTAATTTTCGCAATCTTCGCCCAGAATCTTTTAAAAGATGTAGGTGTACAATACAACTTTGTCTTTCATAATACATAATAAAATAATAGGGTCACCACTGAAAGTCTCGAGGCGTGATGCGTATGTGCTGTCTCGTACATACCGCTTCCGCGTCATGCACCTCTAGCGAAGCAACACGATGCGCGTCTGAACCACCTTCCAAACAGGGTAGCATTAGCTAACCAGAGAGTCTGAGGTCGTAATACACTACTGGAACACATAGCCTACACAAAATACTATCAGCCTAACTTTAAATGTTGTTTTTATTCAAAGCCGCTTCTCAGGTACCACACTGCTGACTTTATTTTTTTTTTTTTTTTTCATTGTACTCATTAGTAAATATTAGTCAGCATATACAATCATGCATGTTTACTTGCAACTCATGCGTCTAATAATATAAGAATGATAATTAATATTAGAATGTTTAATGTAGAGTACGTTTATAAGGAAATTTCTCAAATTTGATGGATATTCATTCACTTGCTCGGTTCGTTTCTGTTATAGAAATAACAGATTAACTAAACAAAATTTGATATTAAAATGATACTAATGCCGTGTGATGTTACCTTATGGATTGCAAGCTCTGTTGGTCTTGTTCAGAAAGTAGACCCCAACTTAACTATCTGGGTTGTCTTGATTACGACTCTACCTAATTTTCTAAAATTTTAATACTAAACAGTATGAGTGAAAATTAAAACAACTCAGCCAATATATCACTCAAGAGACAACTTTCAGACATTACATTAACGAACCGAGTGAGGTGGCGCAACGTTAACACGTTGGCTCCGCATTCGTGAGGAACCGGGTTCGATCCCTGGCCCCGGCCGTCCTGATTTCTATTTTCCACGGTTTCCCGAAATCGCTCAATGATGGTTCCTTAACAAAGGCCATGGCCGAATCCTGTCTTAGCTCCTGTTATTGTAGTAAGTTGTGTGTCGCCGTCTCCATAATGTCGACGAAACGTAAAGCAGCTTACCTTGCTTTTACTAAACCAAGTTTTCTATAAATCTATAGTGAATCTAGCTGCTCTGTTTCATCCAAGGATATCGCATGCTATTATTTGTCTATAAATAAACGGAAAATGAGTGATTTTACAGAAGCTAAAACAAAACGCGGCAGATTGTTGGTACGCCATCCAGACTACTGCCACAATAGAGATGGTCACAAAAGGAAGAGAAAACAACACCAACGTGATACATTCTAGCGACAACAATTACTCTGAACTGCTAGACACCTGCCGAAAGAAAGCTTCTTTCACAACCACGCTATGAATACTAGCTAACGAATGAAAGGGGAACAAAAAGAGTCCCAAAACCTGAATGAATCTGACGTCCAAAAGATTTCCTGATTTTATTATTCGCGCTTCGTTGTACTTTCGTTAAGTGATGCCGGTTAGAAAAGATTTCGGCAGAGGAAACAATGTGAAATTAAGAAGTGTTGGAGGAAGGCCAGAGGACAGTATATAGTGTTTTGTAAAGTCGTTATTACATATTCCGTTACACAGTTTGGCAGTCTTTAGTATTTTCGCACTGTACACAAGACCTCCGTACCTTTATGACAAAATATAGAAGTGGTCCCGCCTTACAAACACACTCTTTCTCTCTCTTCCCCTAGTAGTTCCTCAGTTCTCTCTACATGATACTAACTAGGCGTGTCTCACTGACGTCAGTCATAGCAGCAAACTAGTTCCTCGCGAGACGAATGTTTAAGGCCATGCCTGGTAGTTTTGCAGTGATTTCGAAAATAATTTTTCCAAAATGAACTAATATCTCTATCACAAAATCGCTACATTGTTTTGTCACTAATACATCAAAGTTTCTATCTGAATTTTTCCGTTGCAATGAACACAATGGATTTTTAGATTCTTGCACCCAAAGTATCACATATTTTAGCATGAAAATAA
>PNEQ01009262.1:0-32318 GCA_003012365.1 Medauroidea extradentata | reverse complement strand
ATATAATTGTGCATAGTATGACTTCACACGCTCTCAATTTTTTTCAACCCATTTGGTTGAAAACTTTTTGAGTTTTTTGCACCAACGTGAAAAAAACTACCGGGCATGGCCTTAATGCAGACGGCGACGTGGAGGTGATGTAGTCTGCTGGTGTGGGCGGGTCCTCTGATCTTTCAAAACAGCTCCCTTCGTATTCAGATTAATTCGTCGAGCTCTACGAACGGATGACGTTTTTATCTCCTCGTCACTTACTAAACTAACAGTTATGCGCAACGTTAAGAGCAATCGACTGGCGCATGGGCGACGTTGCAGCGCGTCACGCGTATTCTTTTTTACGCGAAATCGATTATTCATATTATGTTTATCTACGAAAAGAACACATACTTGAAACTATGTTTCTATGTTTTCAAAAATTGAGCACACTTGTTAGAAACATGAATTTCAGGCCTCTGAAATTGACTAAAAACGGGTTTTTTTAGACTGCTGAAACTCCGAAAATATTTCCTAAAATCGTAAAGTGCAAAGCGAGAGGCATGCATTGGTATTTACTTCGTTCTATTCAAAAATTTTATGTTGTTATCACAGCTTAAAGTCCCGTAGGAAAATTACTACAAGGAAAACCTTGCACGCCAGTTTGGCGCGCTGCGAATAGAGGCGACATGCTTCTCGTCAAACGCGGGACACTGGCTCTTATCGCTACGTTATTCCCACGCGTCAAAGGTGGAAGTTCGACACCGGCGAAGACCGTGCTAACTATACAGCCGGCAAATGTAATACACACTTCAATCAGTGACAGCTTTCCTTGCTAAACAAATTTCTAAATACATCAACTTTTCTAACAAAATATTTGTTTTGTATATTAGATTATTTTGTGTCAGTCATCAAATTCTAGCTGGCAGTACTTTTGATTGATTTATCATTAGTGTGGAGGGTTTGATATCATAGTGAACCAAGAACTTTTTCTTAAATATTCTGAAAAGTATGTATTAATGAGCCCTGTATTTGAGTATTGGATGACACACACAACACACACACACGCATGTATGTAATGCAGAGTAAAATAAAACAACGTTTCAGGTAAAAAATTGACTTGGTACACTTTGACATCAGACCCTTTTATGTATTACCACGTTCTTATATTTAGTTTAATGAAATCTTTTTCTTATAGTAGTAAGGCCTACAGGGATACTTTGAAAATTCTGTTTTTTGTGATTATTTTCTTACTGAATATGGCCATTTCAGGTTAAGGCTGTACTACATTTTACTTCCTTTCCAAATATAGGGCGTTCGGTATAAAATGAGCACTAACCATTTAACATTTGAAAAATATCACTAGCCTTTACTGAATATAATTTAACATATACAATAGTTGCCTTATTATTTGTATGGTTGGCAGTGAAATTACGCAATATAGTTCCGTGTATTTTCCTGTTTAAGTTCAACCATTCTAAAACAAAATAACCGAAATCGACATAATTGTGTTTTATGTTCTTAATAAACTTGTTTTTAATCAATCTGTATCGATTGGTACCGACTATACAATTGATATTACACGCGCAAACATCAAGTGACGTGTCCAGAGAGGTTAGACATTTGCCGTCGTTAGCCGTTACGTGCGAAGATACGAATTTGATTAAAATAGAACTTTAGCAGGGCTTTCTTGAGTGCTCACTTTATCCCGAACTACCTATAATCAAATCTTCTATGGTGCTTATCAGGCATTGTGTTAAGAGAATATTTCGTTAAATTTTAATTATTATTATTGCGATATTTAGTGTTTAGCAATCATGTCGGATTGGAACTAATTTTTTATTCGAGCTCAATACCCGCCTACAATTTCACTGAATGCGATCTTTGAATGATTCTGGCATTGGGTGTATATATTATAAAACTAACCGTTTTATGAACGTGCGCTACTGCGTACAAATGTTGCCGAGATGCAGAAAATCCTGCAATAAAACAAAAAAGCAACTTATTTGGCTACATGCATACAGATATTCCTGAGATGAATTAAGACATATATTGTACAGAAAGACGACACTAGAATCAAAAATAGAACGATACGGCAGAATAAGGTGTGTGAAAAATGGTCACAATAAACATCGAATATATGTGAACACAGTGGCCACAACGAAGGCGCCATGCTTCCTCTCATGGCATATGTGGACTTAATCACAGCATTTTTCAGCAAAAGTGTTAATTCCTATGATTTCTCCACGATACAATACTATATTCAAATAATGATACATTCATGTCAGCAATGTCTGTGGTGGGACAGTTAATAAAAATCACTTGCTATATATTAACAAAAAAATATATACTAAAAAAATCGTGCAAATATTTTACATATATATATATATATATTAGTTTTAGTATTGGTTTTATGTAATTCTAATGATTATGTAGGAAATCACAGCATTTTTCTACAGTTGCTGAATCTATCATGTATTACACGTAATTATTTCCCTACCCAACTTAATATATTTCAATGCAGATAAAAAAAATTGCAACATGTACGCAAACTCTCAGCAAAACATGGAATAGTGTTGAAACTGTCCGGTTGAAACGACATGAAACGCCCCAAGCACAACTATTATGTAGGGTTAAGATCGATTTTTTTTTCATGCGAAGTTCTCCGAGTAATCTTTTAGGCTTAAAATTACACATGAAGCTGTAATTAATGTTCAACATTCTTGTAAGATACATATCCTATACATTTTAGTTGCTTTGTTCATTTACGGAAAACATTTACAGTAAACGTAATTTTACACAAACGACGCCGCGAATCTGAAGATTAAATCTTGGATTAAGATGTTTGGTCTACATAGCTTTCTAAATCGTACACAGGGTGTAATGTTGCAAGAACGTCTTGCGTAATCAGATGAAGCTTCTGATTTATTTTTTGTAAAATATATAAAACTTTTCCATTTCTGACGTAGGCTACGCAACAACATAACATCTTTAAAAAAGTATATACTAGCTATCAAATTGTATGTTTTTAATGAGTCGCTGTATTAACAGTAACCCATTCACGTCCCCCTAAGAACTTATTCTAAATACTATGTGCAAAACGAAGTCACCCTGTTTGTAAAAATATATATAATAAAACTACAAATTTTACTATGGCAACCCATATAGTAATTTTAATGAATGCATCCACGCAATTTAACATGCAGTGCAAATACTGATCTTTTCACTGTCGTTTACATAAATTTTCTGTTTACGTTCTTGCCGAAACAATATAATATTTTTTTTACAAAAATAAACTATAATGTAGTCTTATATTAGTGGTGTGTGATTTTGTTACAGTTAAATATCGAATACCTTTTTAATTTACAGGTTTCATAACCTCACTTACATATTGGTGAAGTTTATGTAAAAAATATTATATACACCGTAACTTATTAGCGTACATACCTAACCTAAATTTTCGTAGACAGCATAATTTTTCGTTTGATTTACTGATAGGGCCAAGCGACTTCGTTTAAAATCTTCCTCGTCGCACAGTTACAAAGACGTAAGATACTATGAATTTCTTGTAAAGTTCAACAAAAATACGCGTGGCGTAGGACAAAAAAAAATTGTTTTAAAATTGTGAACAGTGTACTAAAGTGTACTTCTTAACGTCAACAAATTAAATCTCCCATGTATTGATAAATATGTTCCAGACCACAAATGTCAACAGCCATAACTCGGTTATGGTCTACTGGAGTCAATTTAAATAGCGCCAATACTTGCGCGCCGGATTCCGGAGCTAAAGGTTGTGGGCTCGAGTCCCGAGCAATTTGTGTTCGTACAATACTAGTCACTCAGTTTTTGGGTTCTGTCACATGTGACAAATTGAGAAAAAAAATAATAAGTCTTTAATAAATCTGAAAAAGTGGGCGAGCGTTACAGCTTTCCAAAGTAAAATAAAAAACAAACAAAAACAAAAGAAAGTAGTTTCAGAAAGAAGTTGTGGTTTTTTACTGCTGGTGCGAAACAGGGGAATGAGAGGAGTTCGAAAACAAATTATATTGAACAGTAGAGGCCTGCAGTCATTAAACATACCTGTACAATGACATTACTATTTTACATATTTTTACTGTAGTTTTGTAAACATGAACAGTGTAAAATTATAGCAACTTAGTTCGGACTCTGCTGTCTTAGAAACATTTATAGGGAATTTCACACGTTTTGTACAGTCTCTGTTCTGCTTAGTACAGAAAACCTGTGTATTTGTTATCACTTTTAAATACACCTAGCCGGGAGCAATGTAGGATGCTATACCGTATTAAGTCTGAAGCTAGAATTGTTTTAAAGACTTAGTGGATGAAGATAGTGCGTCCGTGCGTGGAAGTATGTTGTTTGTGACGTATATTTTTTATTTTACAGGCTACCTACTTGGAACCTTTTACAGCGGTGGAGTTTGTTTTCAGCTTTGTGTTGGGTGCTTTTTATCTCGGTGTGGATTCACGTATTCTATTCCAACAACATCACAGAGTGAAGCGTGACTCGGCTGTGAATGGGTTTCATTCCTTCTGCTGTTTAGAGTTAAGGGGTATGGAAAGATAAAACGTCGAGCAAACGACTGGAATACTCAGTCGTCGATGAAATCCGAGCTACTCATCACTATTAGAAGGAACATTTTTGCCGAGTAGATATATTATTAGTGGACGTCTATTTATTCAGCACTAGGCGTTAGTACGATTTATTTTCAAGTAAAAAATTAAAAACAGTTTTTTAGAACAATACGGGCTTGGAACCACAAATTCCATAACATTGGAACACTTTAATTTTTATAATTTTTAATATGATAATTTCCAGGTCTCTATAGTAACCAAATTTTAAAAATACACACGTTTTAATTGGGAAATAATTTTACTATCCGAAAATCTCTGCGCAAGAGGAATGCTTGATATGGGATAAATTACTGTAAATTAAAGATGGCTATGCACCACTGCAGTAAACATTGATGCAAAAATATTATCGACTGAATAATGTATAATATATATTAACATAATATAACGTATAAAATAAAATATATTCTCTGTCAGACACTATGTATTTTTGGTGGTTTTTCTAAATCACACGTAACTAATGCTTCTCTAATCATAAACACGCAACAAATTTTCAGAGGAAGAGTACAGGTGTCAAAGTGGACTAATTTAAGCCAAGGCCAATCATATTAATCTCGATTAGAAAATTATATACGTTCGAAGACTACTGTCTGAATATGAAACAATGTTACTGTCCGCTGAATTCAGTTTTATTATGAATGTTCACTGCAATGTCAAGAGGTGAGTTTCCAAACACAATCTCGAAAAACAATCATTTAAGGCCAGGTGGAATGTTAATTTGCAGTATTTACTTGCATGGAACATAATGTGTGCTTTAAAATGGGAACGTGCTGTACTAAGAAACATTATTATTAATGTTTATATTTTAAGAGGCTCTACATACGGTACGTAATTTTCCAATTTCCGCGTTTGATACGCGGAGACAGGCGAGCGAGATAAGGTGCAGCTTGTCTCACTCGACTGTAACCGCTCCGCTTGCACACAGGGCTTTCGATTTACAATTTTTTCAGAGTGCTTTTAAGTGGCGACCCTGCAATTTTATTTGCGGAATTTTTTAAACCAAGTTCAACGCAAGTTTCTAGTGTTGTTCATTTACGAATCTGGGGGGGGGGGATATTTTTGTACTTGCAGCAGTGTAAAAAAAAAGAGCGTGTTTTAGCCATTTTGAGGGTCCCAAAATCATGTTTCTAATAAGCGTGCTGTGTTTTTTTTTTTTTTACTATACAAACATAGTTCCAAGCGTGTATTATTTTCATAGATAAACGTTTTACGAACTAACTTAGCGATTTCGCGTAGAAATGACACGTTCACCACCGTTCATGTGACAATTTAAAAGCATTTCATTATTAAATATGTTAGGGAAATGTTCAGTCTATATTTCCTACATAAAGTTATTTTGCATGAGCAAAATTATTCCATTTCACTCGCAACGAAAAAGTACTAAACAAAACCGTAAATAATTGATGTATGGTGTTTCAACCACTAGTGTACGGTTATCGGAATTTCGGCAATACGAGGACAATTCCTCTTTACCAAGTATTTTTCTGTGACCAGCCTGATTTTCCGTAGCGCTCAAAGATGTCCACATTTTTTTAACAGGATAAGACATTGTATAAAATATTATATTCTCGTTTAGTGTATTCCTGTCTTTTTGGTTTTTATAATACATTTAATTAAGCATTCGTGTTTGTTACTAGCACTTCACTTTCAAATGTTATTTTAACCAGTAATATAAATATCTTTGCGTATTCCGTTTATTGAACTTCTGAAGGACTTTGGTGTGAAACTCTCTGTGCTGTTCTCAATACCACTGAAACCTTATTAAATATTAATATTACCTTATCAAACACCCTGCAGTATTAAATATTCCGAGGTCCTCATTTTCTGCAAAATGTCCTACCTTTTGAGAAGTGGATTACCACCTTCTTTATCTTAAGTGACTGGTAACCCTACACTAGTAGATCTAACGTTAAATTTTCAAATACGTATTTTTTTTTTTTAACTCTTCAGCAACTGTATGTCACTTCCTTGTCACCCCCCTCTTTTTCCGTGATTCCTTCATTGTCCTTCCTTCCATTACTTTACAATACATCTTATCCTCGATCACTTTGAAATGACGAGACAGCTCAGTTTCCCCGATCAGGCTTCCTTCCAGTTTCTCGCATGGCGGGTTATCTGATGCCTCATCAGACGACAATTGTCATTACTGTGTTTAGAGTGAAATTTCAATCTGGCTTCAAACTGGAGTGGACTGAAGAATCTAGACTTGTGTTAAGGGCGCAGTCTACCGCAATTTTCATCACCATTTTATTATTTTTTATTTGTACCAGATATTTTTTTCTTATTTGAGACACAAAATGTGATTAAATTTGGCTCTTATGAAATTTTTTTATCTCTCATAATTTTCACGTATTGGCTTGTTAAAGTCATATTTTGCATGTTTCCGTTTTAAGAACTACATTAAAACAAAATAATATACCAAACTAAAAAAAAAATTGGATACGACATTGCAGGCTGCAATGTGATGCTCACCAAAATAAAGACTAAAAATTATTTGTATTTAAAAACATTATTGAATTTTTAAAATTTGTATTTTTAGTTTCAGCATTTTTAATACAAATAATTATTATTCTTTATTATTATGAACATGACATTGTAGCCTGCAATGTCTTTATCCACTGTGATTTTTTTTTGTTTGGTATATCAGTTGGTTTTAGTGTAGTCCTTAAAAACGGAAACATGAAAAATATGACTTTAACAAGCCATTACGAGAAAACTATGAGAGATAAAAAAATTTCATAAGAGCCAAATTTAGTCACATTTTGTGTCTAAAATAAGAAAAAAAATCTGGTACAAATAAAAAATTAAAAAATAGTGATGAAAATTGCGGTAGACCGCGCCCGCCCGCCACTGGATTGGGAGTCCAGTGAGATAATCTAGTAAATTCACCCAGGTATACCAGAGTGAAGACATGCAGTTTACCTTAAAAGCCCATCAGACTTTTTTTGTTGTTGTTTTGAATTTGTTTTTGTCCTTGTGTCATCTTTTGGGATATGACTATATTCCGTTCAGGAATTATCTGTATGTTTTATGTTTGTTGACTACAGCTTACTGGCTTTTATTCCTTTTTTTTATTGTGGTTTTTTTTCGCAATATGGCAATAACTCGTCCGCAATGACGTATGCTCAAAATAACTGTTCTATTTATAATAAGAACCCATTGCAGGATTCGTTCAAAAATCAAACCGACGAAGATAAAGCAGTCACCATAATGAATAATTCGTTTATATTAAGAGGTTATAATCTACCTGGGCTATCAAAATAACTGTGTTTAATCTTATATCAATAAAAAAAACTCCAAATAAACTGAAAGAAATATACTGATAAATTATATCAAAGCAAAAAAGTTACCTCAATTTTTTCACAGTTACTTGCAACGTAGTTCGTAGTTCTGCTTCATGTCTACAAAATGCACAGTCCGAGTTCACTCCACGTTTAGATATACGTCTGGATAAGTAATTTTATTACAGACGCATTTCAATCCATGTTCTTGTGTTCGTTCGCTCCGATAGGTTCAAACCAGAGTTTTAACTGCACTGTGCAAGCGATTCCCTGGTGTTACTATTACGATTGTACCGTTACACTTGTAGATAACTCATTATAATTTAACGTTATTCAAACAACATAGCTGCCGGAACTAATCACGAAACCTGCATCTCGATACCAAAAATAAACGTACACACATGCATGAACACTGCACAGCATGCGTGAGAAGCTATCTGCATACACAAGCAGGTTATATCATGTAACCTGCTGGGGGGAGAGTAAGTAGGTTGGTTATGTTATGTAACCAGGTTTGTCCGATCATCATCAGGTTATGCATAAAAAGGTCTGCAAGCAAAGTCTCGTGGTTTGTTGGAAACTTGAAAATTCTACTTTGGTTACTTTTGGAGCGCCTCAAGCTGATATTTTGCCATTCCCAGGATAACATAACCGCCTTGCGAGGATGTCCGAGGTACAGAGTACGAGGAAATCACGTAGCCCACTCTGTGCGGGGTTGATGACCCCTGGCCGCCGAGGACAGAGCACACTATAAAGTTAATAACTGCATATATCAAACTCCAAGAAAGGCGACTGACCAAATTCAGATGCGTGGAACTCGCTACCACCCGTTTTAATGAAGCTGTAAAACTCCAGCCAATTAGGCGAGATAGTTTCGTCTCATTACTCATGCGCACGGTTAATAATTTTAAATTCGTAATTGGCTGAGTTACTTGTGGTAGAACATGACATTTTCGTTATTACATCTAATGACTCGAGGTGCTCAAACTGGAACGCGTTTTCTTGTATTGATGATTTTAACTCCGCTGTGGTTATTTGAGACTTTGTTCTATTTTTTTTTTTATATATAACTCTAAAGATTTAAGTACAGCTACTTGGTTCATTTTCCCTCGAGCGCTACCGTTTCTCTAACATGCGTCACCCAGAATGAGGAAAACTGAAAAGCAAAGTACATGTTTTAAAAACTTTGGCAAACATGACGGATCCAAAATACCAATTCACTGCTGTCCACCGACCGAACTAACATGTTGCACGCGTAAGACTATTCGAGGTCATCTACAATAGTGCTACAACGAAAGTGTTCAGGTAGAGTGGAAAGTTATTAGGAATTGAGGAATACAATGTGATAACACTTGCAGGCAAAAATTACTTATGAGGAATTTCTTTGAAAATACTGCCACAGAAAGAAGTTTTGCGAAATATTTTATTGGTTCATAATTTTTGTAAAATGGACATTATAACGTTACATTTGAGACATAAGGTATTTAACTTTTACCATTTCCTTTAATGTAGTATTGTTAATTTAATAATTTCGCTTGGAATGATTTATGTTTTAAGCGTTTCTATAACAATTACTCATGGAGAAGAATTTCTTTCTTTATGAAGGAGGAATAACTGTCAAACGAAATTGTTCAGTTTTTTAAGGAATAATATGCATTTGCGTTTCAGATTCATTATTGAAATTCTGGTTAAGACACAGAATAAGACTTTGTGAATTATTTAAAGTTAGCATTGACTGAATGTCTGTCTTAATGTTTTTTTTCTGTTTTGTAGAAATTTGCGTAGTAGAATATTACAACAGACTGTTTCAGATACCGTTATAACGACGGCATTACATTTCTTGTGACGTCAGAAACTTTGTCGGAATACTCTAACACAGCTAAATTTTCAGAAATGAATGTGAAACAAGAACTATGGTAAAAAGCAAATAAATTCAAACAAGTGACTTTACTTTCCCCTCGACTCTTATTTCCCGGCTGAAAGCCATCGCTGCGAATTTGGTAGGCAGAGCACATAGCGTCGAGGTTTTCAGCGGTTGTACGGTTGATGCGTGATAATAGAACAGAGCAACGGTGGAATGTAAGAGCGTGAGAAAACTGAGTGCCCAGAGAACGCTCATCTACTAACGGCAATGTATCCCCTACGCGTAAATTTGAGTGACCCCACCGGGAACGAACCGTGACACTGATGAGATGCAAATGTCTGGTCACTGCCACTGCAACTCCGTGACCCAACAGTTATCAGAAACATCCAGTGATAAAATTGAATCTTGTGCTCAAGTACAGACGACACAGCTACTCCGTGAAGTACTACAGGCTGATCGCGGTGATGTGAGCAATTTTGAAGACTGCCTTATTTAGGATAATCTACTATATAAAGTGTTTGTTTATTTTGTTTGTTCATCGATGAAACTTTAGAGAGTGGTTATGCGTGAGCCCGCGAATGTATCTGTAAAAAAAATGGGTGGATAGGGTGGCACAAAAAGGGATAGAGGGACAGAACGGAGTACGCTAAAATTGTAGTGGAGAGCTAGTGATTAATAAATTGTTTTGTTACCTCAAACGTTATCTTTGAGTACGGTACAATCTGTATTTGAGTACTCCACCACGACAGCTAGTCCCGCGGGAGAAAACTAGAAAAGCGAACTACCGCTGTGTTGTTTTGACCACCGCTTGCAACTGGTGTGATGCACCACAGCACTGGCCATAATACTCTGGCACGGACAGCCGGCGTATGGATGTGAACTGAAAATGAACGAACTTAACTTCATATGGTTTTTGTGATTCAGCTTGAGTTACTGGGAATGTCGCGAATAAAGTGTGCATTATCTGTTGTATACCGAATACCAAATATAACTAATATATATATATATATATATATATATATATATATATATATATATATATATATATATATATGTCGGGAAGTTAAAAGAGTGTGCTTGTGGAAAGGAGTCAGCGCTATATGGAAATACGATACTTAGTTTACTAGTATTCAAGCATCATTCACATGCCTGACCTGCTAATGAAAAAGTCGTTACATTATCTGTGTTTCTCTGTTTTCGCCGCTACGTCTCCACTGGCCGTGTGTCATGAACTCGTGTCAGGTGCAGTACATTTCCCCTACCTATGACGTCTACCTACTACTATGCCACGCTTCTTCTCACGGGAGGACTAGTTGACGTGGTCCATAATTACACGAGATGGAATGTTTGTACTGAAAAGTGGCAGAAAAATACACTTTGGCATAAAACAAGTAATAACGCCTTCAAAAAAGTGCATGATATCGCGAACCACCTATAACGCAGTCCTCTAGATTTCTGTCCAGTAAACAACTGAGTGGATTTACAATGGGGCGAATCCACGAGAGAAGGTGGGTGGGTCCTCAAGGATCGGGACACGCGCAAAACATTCGCTTTGATATGAAGTTGTCCTGTGAATGTTTTAAAACCAAAACAATTTATTAATATATATATATTTAAGCCAATTTTTTTATTAATTAGTTATTGATTCCTTGAATTGTAATTGTTTAATGCCCCCTGCGATGCTACAAGTCGTAACTCATACATATACAAAAATTGGAACATGACCGCCTCTAAAACAGAATGTCTAACTCAGCCCGTGTTTGCTGTAGAGAGTATATAACTAGCCAGTCACGACGAAACCACTTAATTGCTTCTGCCTTCACAATAAAAAACCAACGAACTTAATTTCAGTTTCTTAGTAATCTCGGCCAATGTCTCGTCGTGAGTCTGCAAAATGTGGCTACGATTAAAAAAAAAACGCAAGTCAAGCTCTCCTGTTAAGAAAAACTAGAAATATAAAAAAATCATGATATTAAAATTGTGTTTTACCAACGCAACAATTCTCCTTTCACTTGTAAGCTTTTATCTCGAGGTTACTTTCTCGTAAACCTGACCTTTCTTATCCTGTTACCGAAAAAAAAAATTCTGTAATTCATCCCTTTTCTTTCCTCCTCATTATTAATATTCTACACCTCCAAGAATTATTTTTCGTAACCAACACGCATATCACTTTACATTATCCTGCAAATATTTTTTATTTAAAATTGAATTTTTGTTAATAAAACCGCCTATTTCAGCTCATATTCCTAAAATACGTAGTTTCATAACAGTAACATGCTCGCTACCTCTCGCATTTCATCGCAACAAAAAACAATTTTACGATTGCTTTGAGCGTCGCCAAGCTCTTTGCGGTATCGCAATTCATCAAAAGAGAACGTGTAGAGTGCGAATTTGTTTCACGTATGGGTTTATCGGTTCTGTTGTTCAGCAGCGATTACCGCAGTCAGTTTCAAAGTTTACGATCGACTGAGGTATATCAAATTGATTCGCGTAGTTCGCTGTGCTGGATAGGTGGAAAGGTAAACGGCTGAAGATAATCGCGGTGCCGGGAACACAGCGGTCCTGTACGTAGGAGCGAGAGCGACCTAAGATGCACCGTGGATAGGCCTGGCGAGTTTGTTGCTTGCAAGCAAACAATCTACCTGTGTATATACACTACGTACAATAATTGCAGGTCGCGGTGGCCGAATGGTCGAACCATTCGCCTCCCAACAAGACTATGGGGTTCTATTCCCGAGATCGGTCCTCGGATTTTCGCATGTGGGAAGCGTGCCGGACGATGCCGTCGGTCGGCAAGTTTTCTCGGGGATCTCCCGTTTCCCTCGCCCTTTCAATTCTGGTGCTGCTCCATACTCACCTCATATCACCCCTCAAAAGCGCTAAAAGTCCTCGATGTTACGCGCTAACCAAAATCTCTCACTCACGTACAATATTTTTACATAGGCTATTCATTGGTTTACTACATATTATAATTATGTAATTTAAAGTCATTTTATGAAAGCAAAACTTTTATACATGGTGGAAAATATTGTATTTCCTTAACGACGAAAATTACAACAGCAATTATTAGGTTTGCCCCCCCCCCTTTTTTTTTTCACACACACACACACACACACACACACACTCTCTCTCTCTCTCTCTCTCTCTCTGTCTCTCTCTTGATAATTAGAGTTGTTGCATCTCTAGATACTTTGATTATTTTATTTCTACATTTTCTATATTTGGACATACCAGAGTTAACATCATCTTGTGCCACAATTTTTACGTGACTTATTTCATGCAGTCACAAATCATAACATTTTAATGATTTACGGCGTGGTAAACATTGAAGGCCTCCGTGTGCGAATAGTTCAAAGGTGTAAAATGTGACACTTAGTAGGAGCATGAGGTCAGATTGCCAACTGGGCCCAAGCTGGTTGTCGACGGTCCTGACCGCGGCTGGTGGTGCCGTAAGCCCGTGTTGTTCTGACAAGGAGGGACACACGGGGCTTGGTTGCACACAGTATTTCAGTGAGCCCGGGAGGGGGTGGAGCAGAGACAGTGCTGGCGGCCATTGTGGCAGCGGCTAACAAGCTCAACACGGCGCGGCGCGGCGGCGACCCAGGTCAGCGCGCGGACTACGGCAGTGTCCCTCCTGCTCTTGTAATGAGCACAGCCGTGGATACATACACCCGCTCCCCCGTAGCCGACAAGAACAAACATGCAGCTCTGTCAACCATGTATAGCGACTGGCGATGACACTGTATGCAACTAGTTTCTTGTGAGAAAAATAACATACTATTTGTTTCACTTTATACTGGGTGATTCTTAATTAAACCGACACCTTTCGTGAGGTGATTCCTGACGACGAAATGTGTCGAAAACATAATACAACTTATAGCCTAAAGTTATTACTAAGGGCGGAACGCACCCTTAAAATAAGATGTTTGAAAATGCTTTTGTGAACGTAAATAAGAAACCACATGATATTAAAGACTAATTTTTCGGATAAGGTTTACGTGAACGAAGGTGTTGAAAGTGGTGGTTTGCATTTTGTAAAGTCATCCCTCTATCATTAATAAAATTCATATAAGGGTCACTGTAATTTTTCGAAAAGTGGTAACCGTGAATTTTAGGCAAAATGTTTTGATGCATTATGAAACAAAAGTTTGACTGTAACAAAGAAAGGTTGCCTTTGTCTGACACTCTTAGTGCATTGGTTCTCGTTGAAATTCATTTTGTAGTGTTTTCATAAGTTTATTAATAACTCCTGCGGCTATGCAACCTGTGTAATGTACACAATGCGGGTTGTCTACAGCACGGCCGCAGTTATCTACACTTATGTTTTTGTGGGTGTGGATGTCATGTAAATTTTCACAGATTCACCGAGTGACAACTGAAAAATAATGCTACCAATATTGACAACTACACATCAATAATAAAAATATTATCATAGTCGTATAACTTACATATTATGTTTAATGGCAGTAAAAACCGCCGTTGGTTCAGTATAAATGTTCACAGAATGTTACATAGTTGTTTAAAGAGGCGAACTGGGATGTCGGTGCACAACTGGCTATGCCCCAGAGAGGACTGTCAGATTCTACCCATCATGCTTGGTGTGTACAGGCAGTGAACCCCTTCAGCCACCCCAGGGGCAGCAGTAAACACGCAGTGGGCAGCTAGGGGGCGCGGCGAATGTCCTGGGGACGGACACAATGCGACGGCCCTACACCAGGCATAACAAACACAGCCATGTTACAATAGCGCCTTGTCACTCTGCAGACTACCTGCGGCCTGCCCTTCCACACCAACCACTACCTGCAGCCACAGTGCACGCATACACTTGCGAGCCGCAGCGGTATAGTGGTTAGATCACTCGCCTCTCACCATCCCAACCTGACGATTGTCGTTTCCGATCTTCGTATGTGGAAAACGCCGCGGATAATTCCATTCGACGGTGGGTTTTCTCGTGGTTCTGTAGTTCCCCTTGCCTCGCATTCCGTCGATGTTATCAGCAACATCTCAACAGAAAAATAAACAACTTTGTAATGGCTACAAAATGTTTGTCAATATTGTTCCTACCAAATAATGTTGTGGTGAATACCAAAACTTTTTCAGTGTCCACAAAATTGTTTGTTGGTAAGTTTATTATTTTGTAATCGCTAACAAACAGCTTAAGACCACGGGTTCTTATTTATGCTGTTTTTGCGAGTTTAAATCCTGAAAGGGAGCAAATATCGCAAAACCGTTATATTTAAATATTGGAAATTGTTTGCAATATTTAGCATAATTTTTCCCAAAACCTAAGTTTTTATAACTTTGGCTAATTATCGACTTAATTAAATTTTCTTTAAAGTCAACAACTAGCCAAAATTATGCAGACTTATGTTTTGAAAAAATCAGGCTACATAGTGCAAACAATTTCCAACATTTCCATGTAACGGTTTTGCGATATCTACCCCCTTTCTCGATTTAAAAAATAAAAGCATTAAAATACCATAAATAGGGACCTGTGGCCTTAATGAACACTTAAATATATTTGGTGTGCAATACAAAAATGCTTGGTATGGACTAAATTTACAAAATATTTTGTAGCCACTACAAAACAGTGTTTTATATGGCACTGCTGTACGCTGACCAAAATATCTCCAATCACTTACTTGAATGTACTTGTATTTTGTTGCCAAATAACACATATTCTCCATCGTACCCCTCGTAGTAAGAACCTTTACTCTCTCTTCGTTCGTGTGTCGAAAAATTCATTTCCATAGAGTGTGGATAGATACGTCTTTTAACAAATTAAATGACTGTTACAAATTTAAGTATACTAGTCTTGCAGCAAACTTTCAGGTAATTCGCGATAAAATAAATGCATTATTTGACTATGTTTAACAAGTCAGTTTCTATCAATTCACCTGTTTTTTTTATGCCGTATGCAATGTTTATTTCAACATATTAGATACACACACGCCTTAGTCGATACAACCTTTCAGGAAGATGATACAAAAATTCACAGTTGTTGTACTTGTCGCACGATACACGCAAAACTCATGCGAGGTGGCAACCTCTAACTAAACCTCATGCGAAAATTTTCATGAATTTTGGAGCCCAAACGAAATCATTAAATGAGCATATTTCTCGGTGCGAGGTTCCGCAACTCATACGAGAGGAAGGATTCCATTGGTCGTTCTACGTCGGTCATGTGACCAACAGTGTACTATAATTAATTAAGATGGGTGTAAATAATAACTGAGCTATGCGAAGAGGAGTTTGGCGATTCATAGTGCAATTCTTACGTAGTTATTTTAATCCCTAGTAAAAACCGGGAAGAAGTAGCATAGGTATTCCGGAGAACAATTTACATCATGTTAGTGTTTGATAAAAAAACTAAATGTGAATATTTTTAGGTAACTGTTATATATCTACAGAGGTAATCAACCAGTCTACTGCAAGGAGAGAACTATTTGCAGGATATTCTCGTATGTGTGACATATTTTCAAGCAACGTTATTTTTAATGTTTGTGAGAGATAGCATGATAAATCTCATACAAGATTAAATCTTGCGTCACGTAAATGTTGTTATTAAGAGCGCCACTTACCTTAGCGGTTTTGCGCATTAGAGACCCAGCATTGAAGCGCGCATGAAATGCCGCATCGCCACTGCGAGCCGACACTGAGATAGCGTGCAAGATTCCCGCCGATCCATTTTTACTAAGGGACTGTAAGCGGTGACCATTTAATGTTATTGGCGGAAATTCTGTAGCTAAGTTCAGGGCACGTTTGAGTTTCGTATACATCTGGTTACTACATTTTGAAGTAAGGCAGCCTGAACATGCCGTATTTTTTGGGGGGGTGGGGACGGGGGGGGGGAGGGGAATGCTAATTTTTACATGGAATCGCTTGACGGAAAATTTTTATTGTTTTAAAAATGTTTATATTAGTACGAAATAAGATTTGTTTTGTGGACATATATTGCGACTATTTTTACTGCAATGAAAACTTTTTAGCTTTCCAATTTTATATACAACGGCATGTCAAAGTCCAAATTTGTATAAAACTGTTTTATGCTTTACAGGAAAACCAAGTGACTTACCGAACTGAAAAAATACACACTGAATAAAAAAGTTGCAGGCTACATGGTCTCCTACACAAATATAAAAAATTTAAAGAAAATGTTTTAAAAAAATTCTAGAATTTGAAATAAAATTTAGAAAATTCAAGAATTATTTAAACATTCAAAAATAATTTATTTTTTGTTTCTGTATAGAAGACCTTGTAACCTACAATTTCGTTATTCAATATGAAGTTTTACAGTTCGATAAGGCGCTTGGTTTTCCTGTAAAGCTTAAAAACAGTTTTATGCATATTTGGACTTTGACGTGCCATTATCAAAAAGAACAATAGAAAGCTAAAAAATTTTCATTGCGGTGAAAAACAGTCGCAATGTATGTCTTCAAAATAATCCATATCTCGTATAAATATACACATTTTTAAAACAATAAAAACTTTCCTTCAATCGCCCCCTGAACAAAGGCGTTCCGTCCTTGTCAGCAGTGTGTTCTTTTCGTATTGGCACAGCGGGTGCATACTTTAGTATAAAAACATTTCCCGGCACGTTACAACGCATATAAAGCGCGTAGTAGGCGGCGCCCTTAATGAAATAATTTGAATCGCATTGCTTCATTGGGAATGATGTAAAGAGCCCACGATGTGTGGTGAAAATATTTCTGCAATCATTCGTGCCAATGCCTTGTGTGCACATATGCAGCTCTTTTTCACGGTCAATGATTGGCTGTTTTAAATTCTCAGCGTCTTACGGTTCCACCCGCAAATCACAGATGTGTTGTGTCGCAGTAACCTTGTTCCTGTTGTCACAGCCAAATGAGCCACGCCTGTGCAATAATACATTCTGCCAATAACCATGGAGCATAGCTTCATGTGTGCACATAAGGCATTGAAACAAACTTGCAGAATTCTTTTCACCGAAATTGTGGGCTCTAATTATCAGTATTACCTATATATTATTTAGGATTTTGGCTAAACTCGCGTTACGTTCCGATGCAACGCAGTCGAAAGCATAGTTACTTACGTGAACAGCTAAACTGTTCACGCTCACTAAATACTCGAAATGGAAAATGGACAGCTGAGGGATTCTTTATAGTATGAGTTGAAATGATAATTTTTCTCCTTATTTGTTGAAAAAGATATTACGTTTCATTGGGACAGTATCAGATGAAGGCAACATCTCACAGAATGTGTTTAGGGAGTAGACTATAAAGATGCCTACAATTTTCTTTGGTCTAGCTTCCAGCACAGTGGGAGATGTCGTTAGGTAACTACTCTACCTAAAAACGAGAGGATTGTGTTTCTAGATATTTCAAGTGTCTCTTCCAAGAAACTAGAAACTCACAGAACATCTGTCATTCTATTACAAGTGGTCAGGCCACGTTACATCTTCCCCACAGCCTGGTGGTAACAATAAAAAGTTTTCTGTAACGGTGCCGGGAAATGAGTCAACCGACAGAAAAAAGTTATAAAGTCAGTCGTAATTTAAGTATTCTGTCTGGAACATCTTCCTCGTAAAACTCGAGTTCGGTCAGATTTTTTCACGCCCTCTGTTGGAAGAGTGTAAAAAAACCCTAATGAAGTAGACAACTTGGTAGCACTGTCGTCGTACCTGACATAAAATATCGATACAGTGGACACCGTCACTATTTCTTTATAGCAATTGTTATTTTTTCAACTATGCTTTTCTAAGTGCAGTTATTTATTACGTATGGTAACATTAAGAATCTGGGTTCCGTATTGGAGTGAAAATTAAATGTGTATGAATATTGTTCAAAGTTTTATTTAAACACGTCAAATTGCAAACCGGCCAAAATGCTATAGTAAAGTTTTTTACACCCACACACATATATATGTATGTGTCTGTGTGTGTGTCTGTGTGTGTAGGTGTGTGTGTCGATGTGTGTATGTATGTTCCATATGGACTCTAAAATGGTTGGAGTGATTTTGAGGAAATTTTCAGACAATCTGCAGATTAGCCCAGTGGGTGATCCTGTGAATTTTGGTAGTGATCAGATCAACATAAATATTTTTTTACTTTTTGCCAATTTTGTGTCATATTTTCCCTACAAATTAATTAATAATAAATGAATTAATTAAGTAGGATCAAGGCTTCGAAGTGTGCGGCATGACAATTCTTGGCTATAGATAATTAGTGCTACCCGGGTCGCTAGAATTTAAATAGTAATACTGTTTTGAATTGTAAATGGGAAATTCAACACGCAAGGTAAGGCATAGAGAACGAGGGTGAGGCGTGCCGAGGCACGCAGGTTTCCTCAGCAACGGAAAACTTTGGGAGCGTCCAAAGAAGGATAAATTCGTTTTACAGCTAAACTGGTCTCTAAATATCTACAGGATGTATGTACATGTGACGAAAGCCGAAGCCAAGATTCCGCCACTTTTGACTTAAGTGTCAAATCTTTGAAACTTCCTAATCTAATTTTCAATTTTACATTCATAGACACACTGGAATTAACACAAACAGCTTTTTGCGTCTACCGACTGATTTTATGAAATAAATTTTCACTCTGTAATTTCTGCAAGGTTTTTATAAGATTGTAAAAAAAGAGTTTTGCCATGTATATTAAGTATTAACTGGCTGGCAGAAAGTTTATTTGATACAGAATTTTTATTAATTAATTTGTTTTAAACCCCTTAATATTTTTCTGACACTAGTTATTTATATCGCAAAAGTGGGTTTAATTTAACATAAATCATTCAGTTTTATATTTAAAATAGTACTTATTAAACTATTAAAACCCAGTACAATTTTTGCAGTCCTTTTTAAGAGTTTTATTTGCAGTAGACTAACTAATCTCTGGAAAGGTTTTTGTTTTGCTTTCAGTATGTTGTTCCTGTGGTTGTTGATTTTTACAGGCGAGCAACACCATTACATAACCACCTGAATAAACAAACCTTGCACACCTACATGCACTGCAACTGCGTAATACTATTTTTGTTTGTTTTCTGTCACTGTCCTTTATGTAATTATCCATTGGCCCTAGAGACGTAATTATCCCCTAGCCCTAGAGACGTAATAATCAACTAGTCCTAGAGAGTGGCTAACTTCACTCAATACAGTACAATGACCAGTACGAATTACGTATACTATTAGTATACCCGCATCTTTTTTGTTTGTGAAAATAATTTTGCAGCAACTTGTTTCAATGCCTTACGAGCATATCAGCAGCTCTGCTTCTCGGTTATTGGCCGCGCACGTCTTTCGGGAGGGGCGTCACTCATTTGACTGTACGAATGATAATAAGGTCATTGAGACACCACACGTCTGTGATTAAGAGTAGAACCTTAAGAACACAGTCTATGAGGGTAAGGTCTTGACCACGGCCATAGAGAAACAGGTCTGGACACTTGGAGTTGAAAATTGACCCTCATATGACTGATTGGCACCACTAGCACTCTGGTGTTGTTTTAACATTGGCAAATGGATCTCCAAGGAGCAAAAGTGTCGGAGCTGCTAGGAGCTCTGCTAGTGTGACGCTATATTGCACTGTTAAAACAACACTTCATTGCTAGTGGCGCTTTCAGTCATAAAGGGGTCAACCCAATTGCATTGGTAGACAGGCTAGTGTCCAGACCTGTCATTTCTAAGACCGTGGTCTTGACACTGAGAATAAAATGTGACTAATTTTTTGTCGCAGTGCTAGTAGTCTAATAATGGAAGATTGGTCTTGTTTCGTCTTTGGCTTAGCAAGATTTCACAACTTAAAATGTGTAGTCGGAATTGCCTGTATTATAGAAGAAAAAATTGAAAATCCAGATAATTTATACTACGCAATTTCGTTTTGGAACACATTTTCAACCATAAAATTTTTATTCTCAATATTTTACATGTAGAAACACATTGCAACGATTCTAAAATTTTGTAGGGCAGTAAAGAATAGATTTTCTTCGAATGTGTATACTAAAAGAAAAGTACATACTATTTTTTTTTCAGACGACTTATATAAACAATTCCACACACATGCCAATGCATTTATGGATACGAAACATATATCTATAATACCGGCTTACCAAATTTACATAACTTGATATAAACAATTGTAAAAATTGTACCATCGCCAGATGTAAACAGGGCAAATCTTCCACCAAATGACTACTAGCGCTCGGTGACATAAAGGGAGTCACTTTCTTTTGCTGGAGAGCATACGCAGTGTTAAGACCTCTTCCTGTTAGACGTGCTCAAGACGCTGAGAGCTTAGGGCTTTTTGCACAGTCGTATTGAGAAAAATCTAAGGCCTCTTTGAGTGAACTGTGAGAAATTTTCATTCCAGAGACGAAAAGTGAGTGAAATCTAAGGAAAAACTGACAATTTCTTATAGGTATCCTCAGACTTTCCTTAAGATTTTCTCAAGCTGCAAATTAATAATTTCGACCGTAAATATAGGTTAAAATGCCACATGGGGGAAAATAATATTCTTATTTTTAATTTATGGGTAATATTTTAGAGGAGGAACATAACCATGATGAAAATGAAAGACTGCACTGGTATGTAGAACATAATATATATTCGTTGTACATTTTTGCATTAAAGCTATGTCTTATTTTTAATGTCACTTTTATTTTCAAACAAAATGGTTGCGAAACCATTTTATGAACAAAATCAATAACGTACTTTTTATCGTTTTCATTTTGCATTTTATTTTTCGATTTACAGTATGCGAAACACTAAATATAAGTTATCAAATCACCGTCATGTATGTTTTCTGCATAATTAATTAAAAAGAATATACATTTTAGTTATATTCGTAAGTCGATGCATGAAGATAAATATTGGGGTAACACTTCACCTCAACTGAGATCTCAATTTCCTGAATGTGCAATGCAAACGAAAAAAAAAAAAAAAAAAAAAAACAGATTTTACTCAAGTTCCCCATAGTTTCACCTTTACCTTAAGGTTTTCCCTCACTTGACTCTGCTATCGACCCTGGTGCATCGGACGCATGAACGGTGTTGTAGGGTGCCGCGCCTATTCTTTTCTACGCGAAACAGATAAACTTATTCACAATAGGTTATCTACGAATAGAACGCACGGTTAAAACTAGGCATCTATCGTTTTAAAAGTGCAACAAACTTATTAGAAACATATTTTTGGGCCCCTCAAAATAACTAGAAACTGTTTTTTTTTAGACAGCTCTAACTGGAAAAAACACCACTCGGATTCGTAAAACACGGCGTTGGAAGCATGCGTTGGACTTTACTACAAACTTTCAACAAATAACATTGTAGATTTAAGGCGATGCTCTTACATTTATTCAAAACAATTGCAAATAACTCAAAATTTTAACCCAAAGGTTAGAAAAATTTGAGACTGTGTACAGTCATACGATACACAATTTTTCCAGAGCGTTTTTTTTTTATTGTATTCAGTTTTTTAGCAAAGAAATTATTTTGCTTCATTTTAGCTTATTTTGACAACAAAATATGTAATATTTCAGGTGCAAAAGTCTAAAAATCCGTTTGGTGAATTGCAACAGAAAAATTCAGATACAAACGATAAGTGTTAAAATTGTAAGAATTAATTTTTGATATATGTATTAATTTGCGTTAAAAAAATATTTTCGAAACCACTGCAAAAAGAGTAGTAAGAAAACACTGCACGCCAGTTTGGCGCACCGGGAATAGAAGCGCTGTTGTTACCCTGGAGTGTGGAAAGCTGAACCTTATCGCTTCACTGTCTCCGCGCATCGAACGCGGAAATTACATCCAGTGTACAGCCGTCTTAAAAAGATTCAATCACTGACCATGAAGCACAGCTGCAGATGGAAACAAGTTGTTGTGAAATTCCTTTCACCAAAATTCAGTGGCTCTAACTATAGGCGTTTATGGAAACTACTTCGGATCCACTCGATAGCGAGTAAATCGGTCGGAAACGTCATGCGCTAAAGATCTACCGGCCCTCAAGATCTCAAAATGTTCAACTCGTTCCTGGCACCGGATCTACCCTGCTCGGGAGCAGGTTAGATAGCAGCCAGCTGACGATACAAAGGAAAGCGCACGTAAGACGTAAAACAGACTCCCGCATGTGTACATAATAGAAAAAATATGCTGTAAGGAGGTTTAAATGCATGTACACGGAAAATACGATGTCGGATCGTAGTATTTTTGTTGAACAAGAAGTCTGGAGCAGTTTATCAAACAAAAATGTCGCCAGAGTACGTAATTCAGGTATGGAATAAATGTTTATTACCAGTACGTAATTTTAATGCTACATACGTATATTATACCAGCACAGAAGTATATTCTTCACTAATTTAACCTGGTCTAATAACATAGGTATGCCAAACCAGTGACTGAAATTACTGCTTCTGCTGATTTTGCTTTATTTTTTAACAAGGCCGCCAAGTAACTAATCTTCAGATTTACGACCGCTCGTTTAGCATCCAACGACTGAGTAGATCCAGTCACGTGACCATAACTACCGACCCAGTACATTTCCGTAAGCACCTCATATAGGCTGAACTGTAACGCGGAATCTAACGATGCAAGTGACGTCATCCTGGATCTACGTTAGGTGTTGCGTCACCTTGAATCCGGGGTCAGATCCTGTCCAACCTCCGCCCTGCCGAGACGCCAAGAGATAATGCCGACGACCTCAAGACACCAGCTTCAGTCGCTGATGCTAGAATCACAATAGCGCGACACTCTCGATGCGGATGAAATAACTTGTCAGCCAGTCAGCATCGAGGCTTCTGCGACGTCCGCGAAGTCAGCGAGTCCTTCGCGACGCTGATAGGCTGACAAGCAATTTTATTCGCGTCGTGCACTACGCGTCGCACTTGCGTCTGTCGCGCTATTGTGATTCCAGCATGAGGCGTCATCTTCGGATTACCAGGTTCGCTTGTCACCTTCAAAGAAAGGGAGAAGGGTTAGATATGGAATATGTATTGACGTGTTAAATTGCATTACGTGCGACTCAAAGTCACCTTTCAAGATGTTGTTTTCAGACAGAAACTATTTTTTTTGCACTGATAAAAGGAAATTATTGCTACAGAAATAAAAATGTTGTAAAACATGTGCAGGTGCTTTGGTAATGAGGATCGTGCCGAGTTAGTGGTGGCATAGATGTAGGTTCGACAGTTGACTAACTGCATCGCATTTAATATATCAGCAGCGCTATTGAAGTCAGAATTAGACTAAATAGCCCACAGCACGGTCGTAGAAGAACAGGTCTGGACACTCGCCTATCTACCGATGTATTTTGCTTGACCCCCTTGTTGTTTGGCTGTAGTTCGTCAAGTTACCGAGAATGTTCTACTTTTTGGCGCTGTAATCCGGGCGGTCGGACTCAAACTCCGCCCATTTTTATCCATTGTTAACATTATAAAATAAATAAAGATTTCTGGAGCCATGATTTAAAATTGTGAGCGAAGGAAGTATTTCATAAATTTATAAAAATACGTTTAGATAAATTGTTTATCTCAGTGAGAGGGAAGTGGGCGGAGTTTGAGCTCGACCGCCCGGATTACAACGCCAAAAAGGTATAGAATTCTCGGTAACTTGGTGAAATGCAGCCAAACAACAAGGGGGTCTAGTTTCCAGGCGAGTGTCCAGACCTGTTCTTCTACGGCCGTGACCCACAGCAAAAAATGTATATGCTTACAGAAATGATATATTTCACAACAGCGAAAGATATCATTGTCTAATATAATTTACAGAAATTGTTTTACGGATTTTAAATATTGTGAATAAAAAAATTCGCCTTTTTTTCACACGTTTTTAAAATAGATAATAATTTATACGAGTAATGTTGAGTTATTTCATCAAGTCTCATAGTATCTATTTTCGTTGTAAATTGTTACGTCATATTCTTACTCACGGCTTTAGAAATTTTTCACACAGCCATAAATTCAGTATAATCGAAACTGAAGTATAGTCTCCAGCAACGGTCCATCGTTAGAAGTGTCGAAATTTCCAGAAAATAAAAGACAACAGTTTTCGTAAATTTGTAACGTATCGAAAACAAAATGTCTACCACTTCCAGACTGAATGTAAAATTAACCGCAGTAACAATAATTCAATATGGACATCCCAGTATTTCTTTTGTTACTTACATCGAGAAATTCGTAATTTTGTAATTGTTATAATAATTTTACTAAACACTGCCCAACTCTTACACATTACGTATATTATGTTAATTGTAATTTCCCAAAAAAAAATCTATTCTCAGGTTCCGTAGTTTTCGTATAAGAGCTTGGTCAAAGTAGAGATTTGACTACTTACCCAAATAAAAAATATCAAACGATGCGGAATAAATAATTTTGAGGGAAAGTAATATTGTTATGCTATAGAAAGCCACGTTTGTAATTTACGTAAACATTATATTTACAAAATACGAGGACACATATGTATGCGAAAATTTTAGTTCATTCAAGAATTTTTTAAATACAATTTTACGTGAAGTTACAAAAGTGTCCTTCTGTATTTACAACATTTACATACCCTCAAATTTATTTCATTCAAATAGTTTGAATAGTTTTTACTTTTGGTTAAGTAGCTAAAAGAGTCAAATCGCTACTTTAACATGAACTTGTTCAAAAACTATGAAACCGAAAAAAAAAATATATATATTAGAATGATATTACTAGTAACGTAATGTGTAAGATTTGCACAGCGTTTAGTACACTTATAAGATTAAGAATTTTTCGGTGCAGGGCGCCTTTGGCAAAGTACAGTAAGTTAAAAAACGAAGTCTGAAACAAAAGTTCCAAATATGTGAGGAGTCGTAGAGAAAGGTCTAACTGTTTGTAAGATAAGGTTCCTTTTCACTTGATTCGGCACATATTCAGTACGACAATGGAAAAGGTAGCGTAATATTCCTGAAATGTTCTTACAAATGCTACGTAATCAAAATAAATAAACCTACTGACGGCATTAAACAATATATTTCCCCACTGAACACTAAATTACAACATTTACACTTGTAGCATAGTCGAGGTTGGTGGCGATTAAACTTGCACGCCACCAAAGGTAAATAAAAAATTTTCCTTTTATCCTATGTCGAAGTAGGCTGCACGCTAGTCGTGTTAAAAAATTTTCTGCTTCCCTAACTTGTTCCCTACAGTTTTAGCACCCTTTATGTTTTAATAATATGTAACAGTTGCAGTTTAATAAAGTAGCAAGAAATTAGGGTATTAATTTCAAAAACGAATTACGAAAGATTAAAATTTGCGTCTTACGCTAAAGGAACTGTGATATTTTGTCGCAATTAATTCAACGCAAAATTTTATACTGATTAAAAACGTCAACGAAGTTCAAAGTTACTTACAACCTCGGTCTTAGAATGACAGGTCTGGACACTAGCCTATCTACCAATGATATGGAGTTGCCCCTTTATGACTGGAAACGCCACCAGCAACGAAGTGTTGTTTAACATTGCAATATAGCGTCTTACTAGCAGTGCTCCCAGCAGTTCCGACACGAGCTTGCTCATTGTAGATCCATTTACACAATGTTAAAACAACACCAGAGTGCCAGTGGCGCCAATCAGTCATAAGAGGGCCAATTTTCAACTCCAAGTGTCCAGACCTGCTTCTATATGGCGGTGCTCATAACTAATGTAACAATGACTTAATAAAAATACTTAACAGGGACGTCATTTAGGTGTGGAAGAGGGGATGGCAAATGCCCCCCCCCCCTAGATTTAGAATTTTATGTATAAAATATATTTTTTACATTTTTTTATTCAAATAATACTAACTTAAGCACATAGATCTGAAGTTTTATTTTTAAAGTTTATAATTTATACATGCTTAATTAATTAAAAAGATACAAGGTGACTGTCGCCGAAAAAAAAAATCTTGCCTCCCCGCCCACAAGACAAACCTGAAATGACGCCGTTTATACTTAAAGCCGTAATATTTGCGCTAGGTATTAACATAATTTTATTCACAGTACCTGTATTACATTATATATAAATTTTTACAAAAACCGAACGCATGGTTACTCAGGTATGTAGCAATTCTCCAGTTAATTTATACCACATCAGTACATAGGCTATTTATTAGTTTTAAAAATTTTAGTTCTTAAGCATTACTGACATTTAACGCTGTTTTTGCATTTCATTCTATTGATTTCTGCATGTGACTAAATGCACATTTGGCGCAACGTTTGTGTTACTACATTTCAGCAAAATTAATCACCTAAATAAATACAATTACAGCTTCGAAGTTAATTCCTGCAGCGAGCAAAAAAAAATTGCGTCTTTTCGTTGACGGCGTACACCTGCAGGCAAAGAAGCTGCTCAGTATTCCAAAATAATTTATCAGCATTAAGCATTTCCTCGGCAGGGTTGTCAACTGTAAGGATAAATAATTGTTATTTTTAGGACTCTCCTCCGTGGGTTGCCTCCGGATTCTTGTGCGCAAGCTTGCCGCAAGGGGTTGTTTTCGTCCGGCGGGGAGGCAGATGACCCCCGAGGGGATGGACAACCCCTTTGCGGGGCGCATTCTCGGGGAATAAAGGGAGGGCCCTGCCCTCAGTAAAACTTCCCGACCCCCCAACCTCCTCTTTCCCCGACCACAGCTCCACGGGTGGTGAAATATTATTGTGATTGTGCAAAGGGAAGGAGGAGGGACACCTGCTGGAGCTCACAGCCTTCATCCCCTTGGTGAAGGGCAGAAAAACACGAGCTCGACCTGGAAGACTGAGTTGTGGGGGAGGGGTGGATGGTTTTTATACGCTATCCCGCTGAGGGGAATTCCAAGAGGGATCACCGCTGTGCGCTGGTCATTGATCATACCTCGCCGTCCACCTTCGTTATGTGATCGCCGTTTATATCACAGCAGCCAGACTTGAAGCACCTTCGCGTGCTCTACTCGAGTTATATTAAATCACGAGGCTAGTCTGAAGAGGGCAAAATTCCAGCTTCAAAAAGTAACCCAAACAGTTTCCAAACGTCCAGTAAGTCACGATACCTTGAATTTCTGGTAGGCTTTTAGACGTTACGGCAGTTTTCATCGTCACATTTTATTTTTGTATTTGTACCAGATATATATTTTTTGAGACATAGTTTGTGACTAAATTTTGCTCTTATGAAATTGTTTTTATCTCACATACTGTTTGCGTAATGGCTCGTAAATGTCAAAATTTGTATGTTACGATTTTATGTACGACAATGGACGACTTGAAAAGTGGCGGAGCTTCAGTCAGGTGTGGGAAACAATTCCTATTTCCATGGATACCGCAGCCGAACATAGCCTTCATTTAGCTGTTTGGCGTCAAATGTCCCGGATGAGATGTACGTCAAGAAAATTGATTATTTGTTTGGAATTTGCCGTTTTTTCAGGTAAACATTAATCTTATGTATTTGCGTATCTTAACCATGTAGTAGAAACTACTATGTTTTACCCTTGCGTGCAAATCTATGAATGCGCAACATTTTTGCTTTCTGCAATTACCAACTAACAAATCAGCATGATTGTAAACAATCTTTGTTTCCCACAGTACTTTTCCCCTGCGCTGACGTCAGGGGGCGTGTACTTCAAGTCGTCCATAAAACCAACTTACATACCAAACTTAAAAAAATTCACAGGGAATAACAATGTTGTAGGCTACAAGTCTGCATATACATAAAACAAAATAATAAAATAAAATAGGTTTGTACTTTTTAAATAATTCTTAAATTTTTCAAAATATAATTTCAAACTTTAGCATTTTTATTAAAATTATATATATATATATATATATATATATATATATATATATATGCGACCTATAGCCTGTAACATTGTAATCGCTGAATTTTTTTCATTTTGGTTAAGTCAGTTGGTTTTAGTATCGTTCATAAAACCGTAACAACATGCAAATTTAGACATTTACGAGCCATTACGTAAAAACCATTAGAGATAAAAAATATATATAAGGGAAAAATTGTCACAAATTATGTCTGAGATAAGGGAAAAATATGTGGTACAAATATACAAATACAATTATGACGATAAAAATTACTGCACCTGGTGATCGAGTAAACGTGGTCGTGTGTGTCACAGCAAACCTGCCTAGTACAAAGCCCAGTAGGTTTCTTAATATAGCCTCCTTTGAACCTGCTTACCTCAAACTGTGTGCGCGTATGCTGCTTCATTTTCAGTCAGCGTCAATAAAGGCGGGAAAGCAAGCTGACGAAAAATTTTATGAATAGTAAAAGTAGTTGGAACTAAACTCATTTCCGCGACGTAATTTCACGTAGACTCTGCAGTCGTATTCAGTAGTTTTTCTCTCACACGTTACAAAATTACGTAAAGTGAATGTCGCCTCTACACAAGTGTTGGTTCCAGTTGCACAACACATTTTGTGTGTGTATGTGTATCACTAAGTACCAATACTGTCTAAAACACTTTCAAGAAAAAAATATTCTTCACTGATACTCAGTTTCTCTGCAGTTAATAACTTTTGAAATTTCTTTTCAGTACAAAAACTGTTTTCGTCCCAAAAAAAAAAAATGTGTTGGAAAGGAAAATTTCCGATGAGTCTTGCCTTCAAGTAACTATACCGTGGATACTGTGAACTTCCCGTTGAAGTGGACGCCAGAAGCACAACGTCGGCATAACAGAACGAAATCTCACAGTCAAAACTACAGTTCTGTGTATCCACGTGTTGTCTTCAACGTGGCGCAACCACAATGAATCTAGCGCTGCACACCACATTTTTGTTAATGGCAGTGCTTTGATTGTAGTTTTCGCGAAAACTGTAAAAACTCATGAATCAACTATTCCAAGATATCTGCAATTATTAAGATACCAATTCATATTTTAAAAAATACACGCCAGTTCATGATATAGTCTGTTTCATGTAAGTATTCCGTATTTTGACCGTTCACTTCTAAGACGTGTGTCTGTACACAGGCTTGCGGAGACTGTCCGTTCCCGGAAGCTAGGTAGGTTTAAAGCTCCAAACAATGGAACTGTCGGACACATTTCTCAGAAAAAAAAGTCGAAATACGGAATAGTTACATGAGACAGACTATAACAGTTACAATAATATTTTTAAATTTTTTTCTGAGCATGTTTTTTGCAAAATAAAAATATTAAAAATGAAAAGTAAATTTTACTACATAAACATAATTACGCTTAAAATATACGAGCTATAAAGAAGATATATGAAGAGAAGTTCCAAACGTTCAAGGTGTAGAACAGTAAATTTTTCAGAAACAGCAAAAAACAAATTGCTAAGAAGCTTATGGACTTATAACAATGCTATATTTGACCTCCTGTAAAATCCAAACAAATGGTGCACTTAGAACATACTGAGGTTATCAGAATAGGCATATAGAACAATTTCCTAGGAAAAAATAATTTTCACAGAAAGTGGCACTTAGACGTTTGGAACTTCTGCTCTTCATATACACAATACGTTTTCTGACAGTGTTATTTGGTGCATATAGTGGCCATTACTAGAATGTTAAAAATTCCCGTGTTATACGGAGAAAGTGAACAATTAAAAGTGTCCAGGTGAAGCAGCTGAAAAATAAGTGACAGCTGCTACAAGGGGTAGGTCATGGACCCCGGTATTTTGGACACGCTTAAAGGGGTGGAAGGTGGAGCAAAATAACGTGAATTCTGCAAACAGCGAAGGTTTCCCCTTCGTAACTCGCTTCTTTTATGTTACGCAGGTAGCAGCCGCTGTAGAATGGACCACCCGCTTTAAAGGGTGGTTGGTATTTGTCAGTTGTTACTTCCTGAAGAATCTGCACCGGTCACTACAGCTGGCCAGGTTGCTGGGAGAGTACAGTAGTAACATGGTTGCTCTTCAGTACCAACAATGACGAGTCAGACAGTTTCACATTTTTGTCTTCGCTAAATGAAGAAATAGCGTCCGAATGTAAAGGTATAGCAGTATTATCGTAAAATGCATTATTGTCTTCTCGCCCACCATAGTTTGAAAGTTAAATTCTTACGTCTATTGCCACATAAACTCAAGGCGATATTTCCATTTGCGGATATATTGTTATGTTATGTGTCGTTGAATGAAAGACATACGGGGGCGGTTCACCAAAAATGTTAATTGTTCTAATAATTTTTAAATTTGTGCGAGATATGGTTCGTTTTGTAGACATACGCTGAGACAATTTTTTACAGTAATGAAATTTTTTTAGCTTCCACTTTTTTATACAATGGCTGGTACAAGTACAAATTTGTAAAAAAAAAACGTTTTTATGCTAGAACGGAAAACCAAATTAATTAATTATCGAAATGAAATAATCGACACTGAAGAACAATGTCACTACGACACGTATAAAAGCCGCATTGAATTTCGTGTTGTATTTTTTCAAAAAGTTCATAAAATTTACAATTTTTTATTTCTAATGAAGTATTTTCTTTATACCAAATTCAATTTAAAACTTGTGAAATGTTGACTGGATTTAGTTTCTTGAACATACTCCATTGCGGTATAGGTGTCTGTGAAAGAAAACTAAAGATAATGGGAAAACATAAATAATCGGAGTATGCTTTAGTCAACAGGATACATGCACACGAGATATAATAATGGTTTTGTTTCGCTTCGTCTGAGTGTGTCTTATTAGTTTGTGGGTCATACATTTTTTCTGTTTGTCCCTTTGCCAAAGCAGACCTCAAACTTGGGTTGTTTGCCTTGTTGGTGTCTTGGGTTTTCATTTTTTTTATTTCTTATTTTGTTTGTCCTTGGTTTTACTAGACCCGATTCCATTTATGGACTTTATTGTTGTGTATGTATCCTGTTGACTAAAGAATACTCTGCTTATTTGTGTTTTTTTCCATTATCTTTAGCTTTTATTTACTTACATCTATACCGCAATGGAGTATGTCCAAGGAACCAAATTCAGTCATGCACTCCCATTGCACAGTTGTTTTGAGAAATGTTAATGACTTTTTTTCAGTGTCTTCCAATTTTGATTCTTGACTCCCAAGAGTGGTTTTATGAGCATCTACGGTGCATCCTCCATGCCTGCGCGGTTATGACGGGACGGACTCATCTTCGGCGGGATTTCCGCGTACTTGCGCTCGGTGGTGACTCAGTCAGTAGTCGTGATGAAGCGTGTGTGCGTGCCGCTGAACAACTATGCCGGCGACTAGAGCGAGGAGGTTCCATTGTCGTCGACCCAGGTGTGGGCAGTACGTGCATGCACTACCAGCACCTAGCACAATGTCGCGTTCCTTCTCGTCCTTCTGGACAGCCTTCAACAAGTTCCTGCCAGGGTGTTCAAGTACGTATCACTACCCGCTATTGGTACCGACGCAGAAGAAAGAGGCAGTGTTCAGTGTTTCAGGCGCATGTGTGCAACCCGCATTAAACCCATAAATATATATATCAAGCCCATGGCCGAACTATACAGGCCTGTCCGATCGGCGATCAAAATACATCGCTACTGCGCAATGACGTCACTCAGTACCCATGCGAGCAGATGTTAACATTGTCTCTAATGGGAGAAAAACGACCAGAGCTTAATTTGTTCGGAAATTAGAAAAAACTGGCGTAATAGATAACCAAAACTCACTAGGAAATAAATGACAA
>PNEQ01009247.1:0-18870 GCA_003012365.1 Medauroidea extradentata | reverse complement strand
TTTCTCCTTTGTATATCATTGGGGAAATTATTAGCTCTAAAAAGGAAATTTAAATGTAAAAACACCTTGAATATTTAGCCTAAGTGAAAATTTGGCGTACCAAATGTAATTTCAAGGGTCCTTGAAAAATTTGCTAACAGTCCTTGAAAAGTCCTTGAAAGTCCTTGAATTTTAACTGTAAGTTGCTGTAAGAACCCTGCTAATACACACGTTAAAACGTGGCACAGTAGATGCACTTTGAAACATCACCTCTGGTAACATATTTTCATACAAAGAAAAAATTCTTTATGTATGAGCGAAAGAAAATAATTCTCATCTGAATGCTAAATTATATAATGCTATCTTCCAAGCAAAACATGGCTGCGTTGGGCCTCTAGCGTAGCATTGACGCTGGGCCGCCATGGCAAAGAAGCACGTGACCGCAGCTAGGCAATCTGATTGGCTGACGAAAATGAATGTGCTGCACCAAGCGTAAGGTCTCGTAACTACGCAGAGTTCTGCCCCCCCCCCCCCACCCTCCATTGGGATGCCGTACTTCATACGTTTTACACACATGTTTACATTTCTAACCAAGTTTCTTCTTTAAAAATGCAATACTAATGAAGTTATCTTTGTTATGTAGCGTAAAAAATAGCTTCCTTGATAGTGATCACTATCACAGAAGCAATTTTTATTACCAATTATAATCATGGAATAAAATAAAATTTTCTTACGTACCGAAGGAACACATACAGTAATAACAAATCATTATCTACAAAAAATAAAGTGTTACAAAATATTGCAATTTGTGACATCCGTAAATTTAGCAGAGTGCAATAATAAAATAAACACGGCTGACTTGAAGTGAAACCAGTTATAGCCTACGCGTAGGGAACGAACCAGCACAGCTGGTCCGAGAGGCTGTGACCGGTCGTGACCTACTTTTCTAAGGCAGCTGTGACGTATTAGAGGGCCACAAGGGCGGCACTGAACTTACGTACTTGCTACTATTTATTGCGTTATTTTATACTTGCGTAACATTTTGAAGTTTTGTTACCGGCTACACTCATGTTGGTTGTGTCTGAACTTGCTATTGTTAAATTTATTTTTGTAGCACAAATACACTGTCACTCGTTGCACTTAACAATTTAATACAAACGTGTTTATTATTTGCAACTTGTACTAATAAAATGTAATTAAAAATAATATAGAACAACGTGTTTGTAAACATCTATGCGTTTCACTTCTTAAAGAAACTATCCAGCGTTGCTGGTTTTGTTTCTTGGCATTGTTCTTCACAACAAATTCTTCAACTCGCTGGAAGAGAGAAAAGTCTGAAACAGTGACGGCACTCGAACACCTATAAAAGTTGTTAAGTGTCTCGAGTGCTTCTGCAATTTTTTTTGGTTAGGCGGCCGCAGCGATTCACTGTCATCTTCGTTCTCGCTGTTGTCACTGTCCGACGTGTCTCGCGTTGGCCGAGCAGCATTAACCAGTTCTGTGTCGGTCATCACGCTACAGACAAGGGCATTCACATCAACAGACACGTAATCGGAGAAGCTACAGGTCACTTGCAGTTTCTCTTTCACAGTTTCCCAGCCCTCGGGATCCTCCAACTGTGGTGCAGGGTCCTGAGGTGGAGGGTCGTCCACGTCACACGAATCAATCGCACGAAAGCCCGCATGTCGAAAGCATGCTGCGATCGATTCTCCAGTGATTTTGTCCCACGAAAATGAGATTGCCCGGATGGCATCCAGCACAGTCCACTTAACAATGTCTTTGCCGTATTCCATTTTCCGCAATAAACTGTGGACTAACTTGGAGCGGAAGTGATGTTTTAACAACTTGAAAACACCCTGGTCAAGTGGCTGCAACACACTGGTAGTATTCGACGGTAGAAATACCACCTCTACGTTCCGCAACGGTACTGTCGCGTGCGCTGGACAGTAATTGATAAACAGCACCACTTTCCTATCCTGCAAACCCATTTTTGCGTCAAAAGCATTGAGCCACTTTTAAAAAGTTCTCGTATCCCGCGAAAAGAACAAGGCTTCTGTGATTTCCCGATAACGTAAGGCTTCAGTTTTTGCTGCCATCCATGTTCGCAAAAAGAAGAACGGTAAGTCGCTCTTTGCTGCGCTTTCCACCCTTGCACGGGTCGTCTTTTGCAGCTAGTGTTTTATCGGGAAGAAGATAGTAAAATATCCCGGACTCGTCTGCATTGAAAACATCCTGCGGGGCATAACGCTGAAGAATTTCCTAAAGGACTGGAGCCCAGTTATCTACAGCCTCCTGACTGACACTGCCAGATTCGCCTGATAAAACATGCTGCTTTATTCCCCTTCTGGTTTTGAAACGTTGCAGCCACCCCTCGCTACAGCTGAAGCCGTCTACATGCATTCGCAACGCTAACTCGTAAGCTTTCGCCTTCAACATAGGCCCACTTATGGGCACACCTTGCGCCCTAAGTTGGCTAAACCACTCGTAAAGTGCCGTTTCCAGATCTGCATGTTCTGCAGCACGTGACTTTTTGCAGCCTGCCGAAATGTTTTTCTGAAGGACTGCAGCTTTAATTTTTTCTTTGTCCTTCAGAATCGTGAAGAGCGTAGACGATTTAAGATTATAACGCCTGCCTATTTCACTCTTACTTACATCGCCTGCTTCACATTCACGAATAATCTGAAGCTTTGTTTGCAGATCGATTGCTTTCCGTTTGATTTCACTTGCCATTTCTACAGAAAACACGTGCGCGCAACTAACACCAACCCGAAGACGATACAAGTTGTCAGGAGACAAAGGTAACACAATTTTCTTTGTGTGTACACGCGTTGATATAGAGCCGACTCATCGCACAGTATCGATCACCGCTCATCGCTGTGATGCCTGCTCCGCCAGGATTATCGTTTCAGAGTTTCGCGTCAAGAGCGAACCACCAGATGTACAGGACACTGCGCACAATCAATTCTTTCTTGCAGCTCTCAATGTTCACTCCGAGCGCGTCATGAGTTGTTTACGTGATGCATTCCGCATACGTACTGCCGTTTTTCTGTCGTTATAACGTACGCAACCGTGAAAATGCTCTCGTATTAAACAAATTAATTAACGTTGTATTTAATACAGAAATTGACGGTGCCCAAAAATACTGTTGTTATGGCCGTATTCTCGTCTTAACGAGGTTCCACTGTACTTGCTTATCTCTCCAAGAAACTGATTTTGTTTTGCTAAGATAGCAGGTTGTTCAGTTTTTGTACTTAAGTGTATAATTTATATATCTTTTTACAGGCTAAGACATAAAGTGGTTGCATTTTACAGCAAGGCAGCCAGAAAGTGAACTAGGGCTTGGCAGGGTCCGTGTGATTCAGTAAATGGATATGTCCCTCTCTTTTTAAAACTATTCAAACAAAATGGCAACTGAATTTTGTGAACTTGTAAGTTAGCAAATACAGTAAAATCTCATTGTTATGAACCCTTTTATTACGACCATCCTGTTTTTACAAACCTATTTTTGAGGAACCGTAAAAAATTAGGGTCCGAAAAGTCAAAAATTTAAGGAAAATCTGCTGAAAAATATATTTGTTCAACTTATTGCTCTTCTGTATTGCGTTGTTCTTGGCGAGTGCTCTGCTGTAAGAAACGCACTGCTAAAAATAGATAACACCCCTCCTGACTGTCTACGCCAGAGCCAATACCCATTCACTTCCCCCACCCACAAGCCAGATTGTGTTTGTGTGCTTACACGCATACACTGCCGTTCCTCGTCTATTCTACGTCGCAGCCGCAGCCACACCTCCCCCCACTCATAACTATCTGATAGTCACGCTCAACTATCATCCTGTCTGGCCAAGTAATCCAGTCGATAACTTTATACGTCACAGCACCTTGAAAAGTCTGTTGCTGGCCCTTTTAAGTGGCTCCAAATTCACGTTCCTAATAAGTGTACTGGTTTTTTTTAAAAATATATTTCTTTTTTTTAGAATGTTTGTTCTTTAACAAACACGTTTATTGGTATTGCTTAAAATCTTATAGTGGCAACATGCTGAAACACAGTTCATGCGCAATAACGAAAGAAAATAGACTCAATGGCTGCCCTGAAAGAATTTTAATTGTTGCAGTATACTTTCACATTAATATTACAAGCTGTTCTGTTGTAGTCTGTGTACACTTCATGCCAGGCAAGCAGGATGGATCATGTGCTCACAGCTACCCTCTGCTACTCTCCTTTATTCTATAGAACCAGACAGCACGTGGCCGCACCGCATTGTGGCTAACTGGGTTCTCAACTTCAATGTAAACTACTTACCATTTGAGATTTTATTATATAGATATTATAAGTTAACTTTTTAGTAATAAATCATATGATTTTTCCACTTTAAGTCAATGTAAATGGGCATGTCACTCTGTATATATGCCATTTTTTTGTGACTAGGAGAGACTGAAGATTGCTTTTTAGAGAATCATTTTTTTAAGGTTTCACAATACGAAGTCATAAGCTTTGTTCGTGAGCTCTGTACCTAATGCAACTTCTACACCCAAAGGAGTATGAATAAATAGCTAGATAACTTTTTTTTATCAATAAGGTGTTAATATCACCAACAATGCTAGGGGGAGGCTAATCCAGTAACTGTTTATAGAATCATAAAGTTACCTATTCATGAAACAACCTTTTCAATACTTTTATGTTTATTATTTGTATGTGTACTTGTTTGACATTCAAATTTCAACTCCTGAGTGTACAAATGTTCATTTTGCACCTTTACTGCCTCCCCAAAGTGGTACAATAGATGCAGCACTCGGGTGCAGAAGTTGTAGTTTCACCCGCCAGCAGAACTGTTAGGTTGCAGCAACCGAGTCTGCAATCAGCTGCAAGAACGTCGAGCAGTTTGTATGCAGAGACGGTACCAACCACACAAACAAAGCTGAATTTTATGTGTTCCTGAACTAAAGTGTTGTACAACTGCTAGAAATAATGTTGGTATGGTAACCTACCAAGATGAGCTGGAGCATTGGCATGGTTAAATGAGAGTTTTAGACAGAGTCCACAGCCATTATTGTATATATTCACTACTTTCATTGGTAGTCATTGCACGAATGTACTGTAAATATTTTTTTACAAACTGTCTTTTTCTACAATAAAATGTTTTTACCATTTGAATTTTTGTAGTTTTTTCTCCCCAAAGTTAGCCAGAACTGCACATAAACGTGTAACTGAATAAGTAAAAATGTTAACTTTATAAAAACAGGAAAATGTACTGTAATTAGTTGCGAACAGAACTCACAGGTACACATTGTGTTATTCAGGGTGGCTACAAACTGTTGGGAATATAATTCCCTGACTTTTCCCACCCAAATTGAAAATTTTCCCTGACCTAATAAATTTTTTTAACCCAATTTTTTATTCTTTATAAAAGAAATCATTTTTTCTTTGTCCAATTCAATGCACTTTGCACATAGTACTAGTTTTAATGTACTACTAATATAACATTTATGTTGTTTCTAAACCATTCTTGTAACGGGGTAAGTTAAAAATCAAATAAATATTATGTATATACGCCATAGCAGCAAACTGTGAGTCAAAGAAAACCAGACAATACATGCAGACAAACAGAAAAGTAAACAACCGAAAGCATCCTTTCACTTGTCTGCATGTATTGTCTGGTTTTGTGTGACAAACCATTTGCTGCAATTATGTATGACCAAAATACTTCTACGATTTGTAATATTTGCACGAAAAATACATGCCTCAGAAAACACTGATTGCATAGTAAACACACCAACAACATATTTTGTGTGCTCTATTTTTGCTAGTATATTAAGTATGCCTATAATAATATAAAAATTTGAACTGAAAGTTACAACTCTTAAGTACATTTTGACAGTAAGAAATTTACAGTAATATCTAACTTATGGCTTCTCACAATCGACAAATTAAAAGGCCTACTACATGAATAAAATATTTGTTTAAAAACTTCTTACCTCAGGAAACACAGATTCATTACATAGTTTACACAATGTAAACAATATACTTTGCGTACTCTAATCCTGCATGTTGAAATAAAATAATTAAATCAAAATTACAACAGACAGTTGCAACTAAAGTAATTAATTTAAATTGATGTCAAAAATTCAGAGTAATACAATTGTTACATTGGGAAATTAAATTTACAATTCCATGCAGTACACAATTAAATTATGTGTGGAGAAAATTCTCATCCAATAATAAACATATTTCACGATTACTTACTACCTACAATCAAAAAGCCCAGTACTATACAAGATTACACAAAAAAATTCCTGGGAAAAATGTAATTTTATGAGTATTGTAGAGGTAGTGAGTGAAGTGTGCTTGCCATAAACATGTAAAGCAGTACTTTATAATCAGATTTTTTGTAACTACAACCTCCTAGCTCCCATCCCCCCCCCCCCCCAGAGAGGTTCCTCTTCTATCTCCAGCCATGTTAAGTTCTTCCCCCTTGACACCTCACCCATCTTATTCACAAGCAAGCACACACCGTTGCTCTAAAAGTAGAATTTTGCCCGCCCTTTCTACCATCCCTTCTTGCCAATAGGCGACTGTGTGTTACAAATTAAAGTTGATGTAAACAACAAGAAAGAAAGAAAAGAGCATGGGAGGATGCAAGTGTTTGCTTTCTCATGTTTCATGTTACAAAATATAGCTGTATCATTTTACAAGCCCATAGCTGCTTTTCACACTAACGGAGATTAGGGCACGTAAAAAAAAAATGCCGACATGTTATCAACCTTCCGCATCAGATGGAAGCATCTGGGGGGAGGGGGCCCAAGAGAGAGATTAGAGATGTGCACGTAAAAAAAAAGCCTAAGGCAACATGTTATCAGCCTTCTACATCAGCAGGAAGCGTCGAGCAATAAACAACTGAATAGATTACGGATAAAAGTGGCGTATGTGACGCAGCGGGCCCAGCTACTTATGGCTTTCTTCCCCGGTATTATGGTACCGAGATGTCCGATGAAAGGCACCAGACGCGTCTTCATGCTTGCCAGTCCGCGCTACTCCATTCATGTAGGCCTCATTTTAACTGATTTTAACTATTGCTTTTCGATTTCCGAAAAAGGAGATGGGGCGGGGAATTTTCCCTGACTATTCCCTGACCTTTTCTGGCCACTGAAATTCCCTGACTTCCCGGTTTTCCCACCCTGTCGCCACCCTGGTTATTTTTTAAACTGTACGCAAGGGTTCACGGTTACGGAGAATTGTGTTGTTAGATTACTGTGTATTTATTCAACAGTATGGAGGTTTGGGTTCTGCTACACACACTTCTACCGATGTCCTCTAAGACCTCAGAGGCAGCGTGTAGCAAGCAAAATTCTTAACAAGCCAAACTCTAAAAGGTTTTCGCCCAGTATGGGGCAAAATCCAGACGTACAGTGCAAGCGATTGGTGATCCAGCAACCAATGAGGATGGAGGAAGAATGTCTGCTGGGTGTTTTGGTTAGTGAGGTTGGTAGAGAGACAGCTTGAGGAGCTAGAAAGCAATCAGGGATCAGCACATGGGTCAGGGACAAAGAACAGCATAGGTCTGGGAAAGGGGGATGGTCGCTGGAAGGAGGCCAACCTTAGTCTGGGCGTAGGTAACCCTTACTGCCAACAAGCTCTCATGCTTGGACATCAGGGTTGGGGTGGTTCTCAATGGTAAAAGGTCACATGTACCACCAGCGCATTTTACGTTTGGAGTGCGGGGTCATACACAAAAATAGAGGTTTTTGGATAATTTGGGCCTAGAAAAGTTGGGTTCGTCATATATTACAGACTACTGGAAGGACTTATTATAATGTAAAAATAAGTGGGGAACCCCTTTAAAATCAGATTGTAGCGTGTAAGCAATAAATATGCAACACATACATTACCATAATGGCAGTGCATATAACTGCTGCCCTGGCCTGCTCAGACGTGCCGAACTTGCGGCACGCCAGGCTCGCTCGTCGGACCGGGTGAGGAAGACAAGGTGCATGCTGGCTTGGTGCGGCTTGGCATGTGGTGGCGTGGAGAACCAAGACTGAGATTGTTTCTTTGTTCCATTAGAATGATACATAGTACAGCATACTGTGTAAGTACCGACAACTGCCGACCGAGTACAGTACATGCTACTGCTGCGGAGCATTCGTGTGCTGTGCAGCAGTGCACAGTGTTTTCCAGGTTAAATCCACTAAGAAGAACATAGCTGTTGGGCAGTTTATGCACTCTACAAACACACGAGATTCATTTTGAATGTCACACTTGGCATTTTCATTACTACATATAATACTACAGTGATAAATATGTAAAATTTCAACCATTTTCACATAATAATCACGGGACTGTTATAATGTACTTTTTGAAAACATATTATAACTAAAAGAACTGAAATAATAATTTAGTAGTTAACGATAAAAAAAATTTTGAGGTGGTGGCCAACATTTGAAAATGTTTGCACACTACAGTTGTGTTCTCTCCGTCTCTCTTTCTGACTTTGTGCATGTGTGTGTGTTTTTTTTTTTTTTTTTTTTGTGGTAGTAGTATATAATAGAAGAACTGAGTTCAAAATAAAATTGGTTCAATTTAGTCTTTGCAGTAAATCATTCAGTGGTCCTCTTTTATGTGTATTTTCAAGATCTTTGAGTGTTTTGTTCACTCAACGTGACCTGTGTGTGCATTTAACAGTATTGTTTTTGTGTGGAGACCTTCCTTGGGGTGTGACCAAAATTGTAACGTATTTGAAATTGCAACCATTTTTACCATTTAAACTATCTGCCATACTGCTAAGTATTTTTTAGATGTGTTATGCGTTGAGGTTTCTCAGTCTAGGGAGAAAAAGAATCATTATGCAATCTTTAGTTTTACCGCAGTATCAAAATATAACCATCCATAAAATTCATTGAGATGTATGAAAAATGGCAAACTTCACTCTCAATTTAAATTTAAAAGAAAAAGTAAAATCTTTCCAAAACAGACCCTCCACAAAATGTAAAACTGTACAAATGGAGAAAAATTTGTATGGTCCTATTACATTTACTGTACCCTGTTTAAACTGAAAACTCAATGTGGAAATGGACAATTTTTAACCGTAGAGTAGCATATTTATAAACATAGCTTGTGTACAACTACATCCAGTTATTTTAAAATGCACATTATCAGAAACACAGCACTAATTGCACAAGATTATTTTATCTCCGTGTACAGAGCCTGTCACTACTTGCTTGCAGTTGGCAAGAAAAGCCTTGCAACAGTGTGTCTGAGATCTCAGATAACAGTAGCAGGTGGCAATCAATAAGACATGCATTTAGCTTCATCTTGCAAAAGAAAAATAATAAATAAAGTAATTTCCTGTCTTCGTCAGCAGGAATACAATTGCTTCCTTAAGTGTTATGACGAGCTTAGTTACTGCGTAGATGATGGGCACATTTACCTCCAGTTTTATTTTCTTGACAGCAAATAGCAACTTAACACCTTACACAGTCTATTTTTGACTCAATACTTTCACTATGCTATATCTGCAAACTGGATACACAACTTCCTCCAGAACATTGCACAGTACTTAAAAGCTGTGCTATAGTCTATTCACAATAAACTGAGCATGTACAGTACTTTTAAAATAAATATTTGTAAAAGTCACACTTGCTGCAGGATAACTAGTACCCATCATTAGCTTGTTTGCTCCCAGTAAAGATTGTTGTAAATTTGGGAATGCAGTTTCAAACTGTAACTTCTTATTAAGAGAGAAGTGTGAACAAGCTATATTGGCATTTTTGTATGTTTTTAATACTTATTATGTTGTAAATGGGAACTGAATATAACAGTTCTGATATCTCCTGGAGGAAGCCAGGAACAACTGACATGAGTGCTAACCTGGTTGCATACTGCTAGCGCATCAAAGTCTAAGTTGGGCACTCCTATTACAGGAATTAGACTTCTTGGTCCAACACTGCCCTGGCAAGCTAAATGATCTCCCGGACACACTCTCCCAAGTCTCGCAAAAAGTAGAATCATCAAAGCAATGAGACTGGAAACATTTATTTCCTCCCCAGCTGCCAGCCATGATGGAGCCCTCACAGCTGGTCGAAATTCAAGCTATAGAGGTAAGTTTTTCGCGAGGTGCCTTCTTGGAGGACCGTCAGATGGATCAGAAAGTACTGTGCCTTCTCCGAAAATTCCCCAAAGGAACATGGAAGAGGGAGAATACTTACAGCCCAGAGTTCTCTAACTTCGCACTGTGTTCGAGCATCCTTAAATTTTTATCATAACTTTCAAATCAAAAGCAAATTCGTATCCAGATTTGTATGGCGTGTAATTTTATATATCTGGACAAGCAACGAAGATATCTGAAGGTTAAATGTTATTTTTGTTCGTAGTACAGAATTTTTTTCTAATGTTGTGTGTGTCGGTGAGAAAAAATTTTTTTGTTATTAAAGTTAGATGGGGGATGAAAGCGAGAAAGTTGTTTGTATTGAACTAAATCTTATTTTTTAAAGCAACCCCATCGTAATAGCTGTAACCGTTATTTCGCTTATAGCTGTGAAATGTGTGGCGTATATATGTCATGCACTTGCACCTCGCAAACTAGAGAGCTGAATGTCGCTGAGTGTAGTCTGAAGAGATAAAAAATGTTCTGTTATCTTTACTATGTATGAGGTATTGTATGGAAAGGTTAATAAATAAGACACAGGCTTCCTTTAGTTGGCAGTTTTTTTCGTCACCTGCCCTAAACTTATTCAGATGCGATACTGCAGTATCTCACGACCAAGCGATTTGTTGTGTATGACTGATTTCGAAACAAAAGAAGTTTGTGTGTGTGTGTTTTATTTTTTGTTAACACATTTATTTGTGTGGATAGCAAAACAAAAGATATTACAGGTAGGCTACGAGCAAGGTAGCGAAATATTGTGTTAATCTTATTCCAGTATTTTTTAAATACTATTAATTTAATGAGGAAGCTTTGGAAGAAATAGGATGTTCCAAACGAATCATTTATGCCCATAGGAAGAAACAGTAGCAACACAGTTATTCAAACTAACATGCAAAATTGAAACCATAAAGCAAAGGCAGTTATTATTCCAGTGAACAAATTTAAGGTCATGATCCTTCATTGCTACTACTTGTATGATGATTATATTTATAAATCCTAAACTAGAGCAAATATAAAAATAAAACTGTCATCCTGTTTGTTTGCAATCTTTTACTACTTCATTACAAAAAATTTACCTGGCTTCGGTTGGTTATTTGACGAAAATTCAGTTAGTAATATAATTAACGTCACCTTATTTTAGTCATGAAAGAAAACTGCATAATACATGGTAAAACAAGTTTAAAAAATACTGGAAAACACATTGTTTGATATCTGCAGTCGTTTAGTCTTTAAAAAATAATCACAAAAGTAGTGAAAATGAGTGGTAGTACCATAGTTGGCATCACTGTAGAACATTGATTTATTCTCTCTTGTTTGATAACATCCTCCTCTCCCACTTCAAATGTAATTATTCTTAGCAGACAATAAAAGTGTCAAAAACAGACATATTTTCCAGTTCCCACAGGACATTGGTTTTCATTGATCAATTTCATAATCGACATCATTACTTGAACCACATGTTTGTCTTCAGAGACACTACTAAAATTGATCGTTTTGTCAGCAGTAGCAATAACGACTAAATAGTACACAATATTTATTTCTTATGAAGTGTTTGTTACTATTCATGTAGTGAATTCATATCGGTGGAGTGCTTGAATTGTTTCTTATTGCAAAGTAATATAAAATGATGTTAATAGCATACTTTGAAGCATGATGTACAAATATCAGTTAGAAAAAAGTATTTTAAAACTCTACTTCTCCCGAACTTCGTAACGCAGATGTGATCTAGCAACAGTGCATGCCATAAGCACTATAGGAGGTTTTTGTCTGATTACACAGGTATGCCGTACCTTGGGACTATGTACCGAGGCATTGTCTTCACTCCTTGCATTAGGAACAGCAGCACTGCACTAGTGAAGTGCCATTGTATTGGTCCCCTGGGAGAGCCTACCCATAGTAATGTGACTGGGCATTCAATACCTTTTCTAAATTACCATAATACGTACCCATGTACCATCCCATCCACCCCCACGTAAGACCCGCAGCCAAAATTTAAAAAATACTCGAGAAAATCTTTGTTCACTCTACAGTTCCAATTTAATTGCCTTTTCTTTCTTTCAAAAACGTAATTAAATAACATTAAATGTTACAGTACTTGCACAGAATGCTGTACTATATCTCATTCTAATGGAACAAAGAAACACAATCTCAGTCTTGGTTCTCCACGCCACCACATGCCGAGCTGCACCAAGCCAGCATGCACCTCGTCTCGCTCACCCGGTCCGATGAGCGAGCAGTCTGGGCCTGGCAATGCAATGTTTTGATGAAAAGTGAACTTACTAAGTGTATCTGAATGTTTGAGATACTGACGCTGCTAAATTGTTATAGTTACCTAAATTTATATTTTTTTATGTATTTAAACATGTCAACAAACTGCTGTATCGTAACAAATTTTTGTAACTAAAGTTGAAAAATTTCTACAGTATTTCTACGTATATTTTAGTCCATCATGTTGATATTTACCCGACATTCTTTATTTACCTGAGGTACATAAGCTACAGATTTTCAAATAACAGTCTGAAAATTTTTTTACTCCACTTTGTTTATGAATAAAAAAATTAATTACAGATGAAATTTCTAAACATTTTATATAGTAATATTAAGTTGTCTGTTTGACAATACAGTGGAACTCCTGAATTACACTTCTCAAGGGACCAGGAAAAATGGTGTAAAATGCAGGAAAGTGTAATCTGAGGGAAGGTTATAATGTAAAATCATTAAATGGGACCAAATACAAGCAGTGTAAATGGCAGGAAAGTGTAGAATCAGGGGGTGTAATTCAGGGGTTCCACTGTATATTCCTATAGTTTATTCAATTAAATATCATACAGTATGTTTATTGTTAAGGTTTTCTACATCATGTAGAATACGCTTGGTTTTCTACGTGTTTTATACAAAGTATAATACTGCACATGTTTTCTATGTCGTGTACATTACATGCCCAACCCTGATTTAAACACCTACCGAGTCCTCGATTGCCCCCGGAAGAGTATATACCTAACACTTTCTATAAAAAAAACTTACCTATCATCTTAAAAAAAAAATGTGAAGGAAAATATATAAATTCTAATAAGTAGGCTACTATGCAATGCAGGCGCGTCGTCTCCAGTATTTTTGAGGGGAGGGGGGGGGGAGATTTTTTTAGCGACAGTGACCTTGTATGTTTTTTATTAATTAAGCATGTATTAATTAGAAACTTTAATAATAAAACTAAATGACACCCCTGTTACTATGGTAGACTAGGGAATAAATTTCATTGGCAGCTATTGGAGGTATGTTATATGAAGTTGTTAATGGTGATAACAACTTATACACTATTGCTTTTAAACAATGATACCTAATCTTGATTGTTTGTTAAGTTACATTTCAAAGCTAACAATTTCAAAAATGTTAACTACTTTGTTTAGTAGTTTTTTCATATCTGGAATGTTTTGATTTGAAGATTAAGTTTTTTCATAAAGGTGTGAAAACATGAAAACATTACAAGTTGAGTGTACAAAGGCAAAGAGCATTTCTCAGGCTACTAATAAAAAATTACACACGTTTGTTGTTTAAAGTCCTTTGCAAGATACACGTGTTACTAATGTTCTCTATTAGCTTCTAAAATCCTTAAAAAAAAAAAAATATATATATATATATATATATATATATATATATATATATATATATATATATTTGAGTATTTATAACTTGTAAACAGTTTGAAACACAAAACTTTTTCTGTGGAGATTAGTTACATACCAACAGGAGTTAGATCATGTAGAACAAAAATATTTTCCTTTCAGTCCTTTTCATTTTACATAACTGGAAAGTTAGCAATTTTTGAAAACAAATTTTTAATTATAAGAATATATTATTACTTAACTGTGGAAAAACACTGTAGTTTGAATGCACGAGGTCAAAGAAGGGTACCTATGGTGTTAATATAAAGTTTGTGGTTCATAGTCCTCCTTAAGCTAGGCGAGTTTAAAAAAAATGGCTTTTTTAATTTTCGAATCCCAAACTTTAAGTCCTTGTAGTAAAAGTTTAGTATGTAAGAAAGTTGTGTTTATAGTACGGTAATGAAAAGAAAGCTTGAGCCCCTTATCTGTGTTGGTGAAAACAGAAACTACATTGTATCGGTAATGGGAAATTAAATATAGGTTTTTGTACATGGTTGCAACAGCTGATTTTGCTGTGCAAGCCATTATATAAAAGGTATGAGTAAAGTATGGTATGAGATAAAATGTAATAAAAATACTTTTTGCCTTGTGAATAATGGTAGTAACCATAGTTATATTATAAGAACAATACAAAATAGTCGAACAGCCCACATTTGCAGATTTCACATGGAATGACCCCTATAACATACATTACCTGAGAGTGCTAAATATGTTACATAAACAAAATGAATGGGAAGGAGGCTATGATTTAGTTCTACTAAATTTAAATACAAATGAGTTTTGGCCAACAGAACCAATACTACTACATATTACAATTAAAAAAATTGTGTTAAGTTGCAGAGATTCTAAGGTAATTACAATCAATGATGCCACAATACAAAACAAATGTGAATTAGAACAAGAGTGCTTGTTTGAAATGCAAGCAATTGTAACCTTGTAATCAGTAGTGCCTGCTTGTTTGTTTCTGTGAGCAATGGGAACTACATATACTAATACAAACATATTGTCATTTTGCAAAAATATGTAATTATAAACATATGCAAGATTATTGTGCAGATTCCAGTAAATATGTAACTCTCTTTTCCTTTTATGCCCTGCTGGGATGGTTTCAGATAGCAGATTTAATACATTACAAACCAGTGAGCAGGTAGGTGGGGGAAATAGTAAAATACATATTAAATATTTTATAGCACTTCTTAGTTCTGTATATTATGTTCTAAATGCACCATTAAAATTACACTTCACCATGTTTACCATGCAAGTATGAAGCAAGGCAATCCCTATATACTTTATTACAGAAAAAAATAGTTAATATTTTTAACATAAATAAATGCAAACAGGTGAAATAAGTGTGTCCCACAGGGTAGAGATTCTATAATCACATTCCAGAAAACACGAAATACCATCTAGTTGTTTTGACCGTCACTTTGAAGGTGCAGTGCTTCACACAGCTGAAGATCAAGTTCCATCATTTTATGAAATATAGCATTCCGCAGTATCTCCATCTCTCGTTCAGTTTTGCTGATGTTATTCAAATTTTGTGTCACATCATTCATGAGATGGGCAACATTTTCAAGTTTCTGGAAGGAGAAAAGTGAGAATTTGTTACAGTACACTAACACACTGCTAAGAGCCACTGTCAGAAATATATGATAAAACATCTTTCCTAATGAGCAATATTATTATTTCATGATATTTATGCATGTTTGAGGCATATTTGTATTGTTTAGCACATTATTGTATATTTTTTCCCTTATGTTAAGTAATTTTATTTTTAACCAGAAACAGTGAAAACAATTTACCAACTTTCAGAGTTTTTGGCAAAAATGCTTTCATTATTAAAATTGAACAATACTTTTATGCATATGCCCTTGTCTAAAACAAAATGTTAGTCCTGCAGAGTAGTACCAATTGTTTCTTCCATTGAAAACAAATGCAAATCTAATATTTATTAGAAAAAAACAGATGTATATTTTTGTTGCAGACAGCAAACTTGTTGAAATCTTTTTCTCCTAGGTCTACGATTTTCACCTTATCCCTATGGACACTCAACAGACAAAGACTTGAAAGACAATCTTCCTGCACTGTTCCTTTTGCCAGATAAGTGGGAACCCTGTATTCAGTGTAATTAACCCACGCTCCATGCAAGGTAATGTATTTCAACAAACTGACAAGCCACATGACAGAGCTAATAGTGAACAAGTGATTCTCGCTTTGTTAAGTGATGAGAGGTACTTATCACTGTATTTATAAATTCAAGACAACTTCCATTCCAGGCACAGCACAGACACTCGCAGACTGTAGACTGTGAACTATCGGCAGGTGTTCATCACCATAAGCTTGAATGCATACTGGACGAACCCATTCCATATTGGAGAGATGTTGTAATACAAGTGTTTGTGAGTGCACAGATACACATATATCAACATATAAAACTGTTGCCAATGGCATATTTCAAAGTGTAAAAACAGCTAGCATATGGAACTTACCAGACTGCAAGTTGTCTCATATGTTAGAAGAGGCTCGGCCCCCCTCCCACTTTATGGGCACCCCTGGCTGCTATGGCAGTTGGAGCAGCTGCTAGAGCTCTCTCCTCCCACCAAGGCAGTCCTAGTTCAATTCCATGCGGCATGACCCTGATTATTACATGTGGGAATAATGCCACATGGTGTTGGTTGGCAGGTTTCCCCCACCCCTTCATTCCTGTGCTGCTCGTATCGCCCCTCACCAGCGCTATAGACCTTGTTATTAACTGACTAAACTCTCACTATGCACCTACAGTCTGTGGTAAACATAGTGGCAGCTGGATGTGCGGGGTAGTAGGTAGCAGGCAGTGAGCAGCTGGGTAGTTATGTGCACAGCCTACAACAACCTGACACTGTCACAAAAACTTTACCTTCTTAGACATTACCCTTCCCTGCAACATTTTACCTAGTTAATCACTGAAGAGAGAAAAAAATTATTATAAACTGTACCTTTGTGCTGTCGCAAGAAAGCACTTCAGATTTTTTCTGAGTTGTACAGAGCTAAACATCTTTTTTTTTTTCAAAAGAATTTTTAACGATGACTTTTACCAACCTGCAAAACTTCATCTTACACAAAAGAAAAATTATGACTGTCAATAACAAAGAAGCTGATAATTTGGCAAATCACTTTTAGAAGAAATATAGGTTACTGCATGAATATCTATTTATCAGAGTTAAATAAAAAAAATTAAACATTACTAAGAGCAAAATGAGAAATAATTTAATTAATGTAACCATTTCAGTGACTACTTCAAAATACTGCATAATGTTATGGAAATGTTTGTTCATAAGCAGTGTCTTACAATATTTTTCATTAATTCATACACTCAAAACTAGGCATGGATCCAAGGAAGAGTTAAAAGGTGGGGGGGGGGGGAGAAAGGGAAGAAGCAAACTTCTAAAAATTATAATAATAATAGTAATAATAATAAATAAATGCAATATTATCAGTTCTGCCTCCATCCTCAATCAACTCACACACAACCCCTTTGGCCCCATGCTTCAACACAACAAAGCTGCCTTCGTACGCAAACACTGGAGTTGCCCGTCAGTGGTGCCGCCCTACGACCATTACAGGAATCAATTTAAAAATATTACGTTTTTTCATAACTAAAAGAACATTTTAAACTTGTAATATCTCCATATAACTAGAAACATTAAATTTAAAATGTATGCGGCCAATCAGCAACAGTCTGTTATTTTATTGGTTGCAACCAAATATGGCGGCAAATTCTTAACTATTGTCTTTATAGGCCGGTTTTGTACTGAAATATTGCAACTTTTCCTGGAAGGTGTAAATTAAGATTGATATCTCTGTCCTCCTCACACTCCAAGCTTAAACAATGAATACATATAATTTCGTTCAATTCAAATGTAACAATTTTAGCAAAAAATACATTCTGAAAATTTACTAAATACAAATAGAATCATTTAAATTTTAAATAAATATTTACATTACTGAGCAAACGGTTTTTCTTACTGTTAAATAAATGATTTCAAATTACCAAATTAAATGTTACTTATTTTAAATAGAATTAGTTAACAGTTACTGAAATTGATTACTTTGAATAGGACTGAATTTCCACTGACGTGCTGGCTTTAAACAAATAAATCACAAACAGTAGTTAACAAAACTCTCAGATACCATTGTTAGAATGACCATGAGGCCTAAGTGGCAACTACATATGAAACAAACATACTGAAGAATAAAAATATGTAAAAACCAATCTGGGGCCTCGACCCTGGGCCACGCTACAACCCCCCAAAGTTAAATTTGTTTAATAAAACTAAAAAATTTAACTTCCTAACTGGTTCGGCAGCAAAAATTAAGCTTGGCAACATATGCCTGTACAGTGAACCCTCGATAACTCGGACCTCGATGTCCCGGACTTCGGATAACTCGGACAGAATTTTTAAAAAATTTTTAATAATTTTTAATTATTTCTTGGTTAAAAAAAATAAAAAATCGTTTCTGCTGGATTTAAATTCATCACATTATATTTCAGAACAGTATTAAACTTTATAACGTAGTCGTCCATCGCTACTTAGCCTTTAATAATCCCACAGTAAATATCTGGTAAGTTCCGCGCGATAAAATGCTAGCGAGGCGCGCGACGCGTGAGTAAAGATGCAACGCAGCAGGCCGACCTCTCACTTCTTTTTCTTTCCTCCCTCTTTGCCCGGCGAGCCAGGCACGCACGTGTGTCGTAAACAAACATTTCAGTGTGATGCTTGTGAAATGACGGTAACTACGGGTTATAATGACACATACACGGAAAATTATTTTGTTCCGGTATGTACAATGAATTCAGGACTGCAAAACAAATTGTCCCGGACATTAAAGAAAAGTTAAAAATCATTACTTCGCATTGCGATGCAGAAAAATTGGTGAGAGGATTTTACGCCCCTTTAACAACGATGTTTTCAAGGGCCGATATGGGTGGTAAAAGAACAACACAACATCCATGCCCAAGCCGGACACGATGAGTCACGCTCGCTGGTTGATGATGCTCTGTTGATAACGTAAAGGCGTCTGGAGAGTTGTAACGTTTTAAGCGTGAATCG
>PNEQ01009246.1:0-18874 GCA_003012365.1 Medauroidea extradentata | reverse complement strand
AGTACATACAACATCAATGCTATCTAGCAGATGACACTAGAACTAATACGACTGGCATAGATACTAGCTCTTCTGGTGGAAAGACTCAGCACCAAAGTCTTAATAATCAACGCCATCTAGAAGACGATCAGTAACTACTGGCAGCCCTACCTAGAGGACAACAATAAAACTAATAAAAAAATAAAAAAATATAAAAAAAAAGATAGAAGGTGGAGCCAATGAGGGTAGCTAGGTATCAAGACAACGGACATTAAACAAGATGGTGGGTAGACCGTACACATTTAATTACGAGACACATGCTGAACAGATCCGGTGATCCGGCTCCAAGGCTCCTGCAATAGAAGGAACTATACTACACTACTGCAAAAGCATTTTTTTTTTTAAGACCTGAGGTACTTAAATACTGATTTATCTTATCGACAATTGTCTCTAGAGTAGAACAATGTTTTGTAACGAAATTTTAATTTTTTTCTGAAAAAGAAAAATATTTTATAGTTAATTTACCATCTCCGTAAGAAAAACAAACAAAAACTTGAGACAGGGAATATTTTGACAATTCAATTTCTTTCTCGTTATAAATAAATTTCCTGTGCATACTCAAAGAATCGACCGTTTGCCCATCAGCTACTTCTCATGGGAACAGCAGACAGTGTCCGAACATACTAGATTTAGTATGCATAGGATACTGAATTTCAACATATTAGTCATTGAACAATGCATGAATAGTACCAAGCTTGTTAGTTACAATACGAAATACACTAACTTACTTTAATAATTGTGTTATTTTAGTTGCCGTTTCTTAGGCATATGTTCTAGAGAGGTTAAAAAATGCCTTTATGTTTAAACTATACATTTTGCACCTAAAAATTGTTGATAAATTAATTATCCAATGCACCACAAATTCAAAAGTTAAACACATAGCACACATAAATAAACATAACCTAGCAAATCAATGCCGTTCCTTTCTTATCTTATCTCATATCTCCTTACGAGCAAAGTGAAAATATAATTTCACCTCGCACTCGAAAGGAGCCAGGATAGATTCCTGTGCTTATATTCTAATTCTCCGTTACTATCCCAAATCACTCAGGGCAAGTAAGTGTTCACTGTAAAAAAATGCCTTGAATGTTTAGGAAGTTGTTATCCCAGACGCAGTATGGTACAGTTACCATACTTCGTATTGTAAATATGCAAACTGTTGCACTAGTTACAATACAAGTCTGATATCTTCATTATACATTTGACTGTTTTATAAAAAGGTTTCGGAATGCTACCACGGATGTTTGGGAAACTATTTTACCATACCTACTTTCTTAGCGCTCCTGTACGCACGTCTGGTAAATTTACAAACTATATTTTAGAGTGGGGATAACTCCCTAGATAGGCTGCATGTATGTGTGTGAGGCAGGAGTGGTAAGAGCGCAAGCCACTCAGCTGGCATGCACTGCTTTACTGTTATCCTTTCTCCTATGGGACTTTAAGCGGTGACCACATTATTTTATTTACGGGCAGCGTAGTTCAAAGTCTAACGCTTGTTTCTATAGTTGAGTTTTTCTAATCCGATTGTTAATTTTATAGGTATGGAAGTCTGGAAACGCCGTTTTTGGCCGTTTTAAGGGGCCAGGAAATAAAGTTTCTAATAAACGAGCAGATTTTTTAAAACTATAGCGACATAGTTTGAAGTGTGTGTTCTTTACGTAAATATACAGATATAACGTGAGTTAAATAATTACTTCAAAAAGAGAATAGTCGTAACTCGCTACAACGCATTTGAAGCGCAGGTAGGGAGGTCCTTTAAGGGCGCTGCCTTGCAGCGCATTAGAAGCTCAGAAGTAATGGAGATATGAGGACAGCATTGAAGCGTGCATCAAATGCTGCATGCTCACAACAAGCCAAGCGGAGAACTAGCGTGCAAAACTCCCGACGATTTGTTTTTACTATGGGGCTTTAAGGGGTGTCGATATAATAGTGTAGAAGGTATATCTGTAACAACGTTCAGTTCACGATTGTGTCTGAGTTAAGCATGCATTCGGTTAGAACAATTTGATGTATGGCAGTCTGGAAAGTCCTTCTTTAACAATGTTGAAGGGCTTAAATTTTTTTTTTAAATGAGAACGGGGTTAAATAATAGCATTGCGTCCGTGTTCGAAGTTCTTCTTTTCGTGCATTACATAGTTTGCACGTATTTAAATACTTCGTAAAATACACATTTAAGAACAGACTAGAACCATTTAAAGAGCCTCTCTACCAGCGCTGCAAATGTGTTGCAGGGAGTTATGGATATTTTTTATTTGACCAAACTATTTAGAGGGAATTATATTTGTATATCTACGAAAAGAACACACGCTTCTAACTATGTTGCTACAGTTTTAAAAATTCGGCACGTTTATTAGAAACATCACTTTCTGACACCTGAAAATGGCCAAAAATTGTTTTTCCAGGCTGCCGTAACTGGAGAAATAATAACCGCATTTGAAAAACACAGCTGTACAAACAATTGTTATTCTTTAAACGTCGGTTAGCGGCAACCTTACCGCTCCTACCTCACACACGAACGCAGCCTATCTAGGGAGGACCTTAATGCCTGTGGTAGGCGGCGACCTTAATACATGACAAAATGCGTCTCACTCACATTTTCCCAGCGTACCTCTAGCAAGGTCTTGTGTTGTTGAATAGCGCGGAAAAAACTCAATGATTTAATACGTAACTCAATTCTATTCCCTCACCATACCTCAGCACATCACCCCACTCCTAGCACGTTAAACTTTCCTTATAAATATCTGCTATAGGTCGTTCGGGATAAAGTAGTCGCTAAAGATTTAACCTTTGAAAATTATCAGCAGCCATTAGGCCTACTGCATTTAATTAAACATTAATGGGTAATCCCTACCACCTTGGATTCATCTGTTTCTTCTCGGTAACTTCTGTTCCAGTCAGTGTATCGAAATTTTTGTGTACGAAAATGCATAGGTACAAACTTAATCGATTTTCTGTAATTGCTGGAACCGAAATGTATTCATTATTTTGCAACGGGAAACAGCTGAAAAGGAATATTTGCTTTATTTACGGGAGCGACTACAGAGGCCGCAACATTAACAGAAACAGTGCCATATGGATTCCAAAAAGTGAAAGAAACAATAAACTATGCCTTGTCAGCGTGAAAAAAGTAAATTAATGTTTCAATTCCCTGGTTTATAAGAAAAACCGTAAAACCGATCTGACAGGGATCAATCCCTCTTAACAATAGCTACCTTACTCTGTGTATGCTTGGCAATGACTTGCCGAACGTAGTTCCGTGTACTTCCCTAATTAAATACGACAACATTGAAATAAAATTAATTGAAATATGCATATTTGTTATATTATATAATTAATGGACTTACTTTATCAGACTATACAGGTTCCTACCGACTTCAAAATGTATCTTACACGCGCAAACATCAAGTGACGTGTCCAAAGAGGTTAGATATTACACGTAGTTAGCCGTTACGTGCGGAAAGATGCGAATTGGCCGGAAATAGAAATCCAGCAGGGATCTTTTGAGTGCTCACTTGATCCCGAACCGCCTATATATCGTTCTTGACGACAGATCAAATCGTCAATGTCCTCGTGCTAAAGGCCATCACATTGGTGACGACCACTTTCACTCACACCTGCTGTTCGGAACACGACATTTACATTACCGTCGAGAAATCTCCGAGGGCAACCTAAAACACATCCTGGCTGCATCCTTAACCCTGACATACATAACAACATATCCGGCAAACTAGAGAACACACCACCTCTGTCATCATCAGTCTTTCTTAAACGACACCCGCCCTCGTGCCATCTGACTTTGGCGAATACTAAATTTCAACTGTAAACTGGAGTAGATACCCTATAACCGTCTTACGGTTTTGTTGAAAAATATTGTTTCTCAGTAGACTGTATCTTTAATAGACGACACATGATATTATTTTAGATAGTAACATAATTAAAGTAACAGGTTTTCAATGAACTATTACGTCTCAAAAACAATGTGCATGATATAAATAGTAAGAGAGTACGAACATGTACAAAATAAAATACGTAACGCCGCAAAAATACTTTTAAAAACTGAATATGCTTTTTTTATGGTTGAAATAATTCTCGCAAAAGATTGCGAAATGAATTGTCATTGCCTTGCCAGAGCCTCGATGTAATATTACCACGTGACATTTGCACCGACGCAGCGCTACACAAGTGCAGAACAAGTCAAATGTGTCTTATATTGCACTGTGTGAGTATTTCATTCCACTTCAGCGCAACCAGACGCAACGCAGGTGTAAATTATTACGTTGCACCCATAAAAAACTATATTTAATCTGCCCCTAGGCCAGTCTGCCCGACAAGAGACAGCAGTGCGTACATTGTGGTCGAAATAAATTTTTTAAGAAAAAATTCCTAAACTTGTAGGTAATACCAATTTTGTCAAAGCTCCGGCACAATTTTCAAAGCATAACGCGGATTGAAAATTTCAATTTTAATTCTTGCATTTCTAGAGGAATCGCGGTTTGCGAAATGGGCAGGCCCCTAGTCTCCCAGCCAGGCTAAACGGGTTCGACTCCTGGCGGAATTGACCCGCATATTAGCATTTGGACGATGGTCTGCGGGTTTTATCAGGGGTCTCTCTTTTCCACCGTCTTTCATTCCCGCACTTCACTCCCGCATTTACAAATGAAACATTACACAATGTTTGGCCAACATTCTTCCACAATATTGATTCGAGATAGTTTCTCGTTGTGGTTCATTCCTTTCACGTGTGAGGAACGTGCTGAGTATTGCTATCTACTGAAATATAATTTTCACGCGCTCGCAACTTTTCGACATCTTCGTGTTTAATCTGTGCTATCATTGAGTATAGCTATACTCAATGGTGCTATGTAATCATCTCACAGTACCCTCTTGAGCGCTAACTATATATATATATATATATATATATATATATATATATATATATATAATTATTTCTAACATAATATTTGCAATGCAGTACAATTATTGTTGTACGTACCCTACGTATTTTAAAATAAGGACAATAGTCCAGTTTGTTTGTCAGTATCATCTGTATTGCTCACACAAGGATCTGTTTTGATGAAGTAACAATGTTCTCTAAAAGATGTTTTAGCTTCTAGAACATATTGTTACTTCTACAGTACACATTGATGTAGGAACTATCGTGATACTACCAACAGCAAAACTTCACTGTTGTCCCTATTTGAACAGAAGTATTGTAACTACAACTGTACTTAGTTTTTAGTGTTATTTTATTATGTTGTGTATTTTTGTATATACCAGAGCTACAAGACTTTGTGGTTAGTAAATTATTTTCCTTCACTAAAAGCAATTTAAATGTAAGTCATATAAGTGTGAAACACTGGGCGAGTAAGAAATAATAACGCCTTTAGGCGCGGAGGCATAAATTGATAAGAAGTATTTTCGTTGGGGTTTTTACATCTGTGCTATTTTAAGTTGAGAACGTGAGATTTTACCTACAGTAACAGGGCACAAAGTCAAGTTTATAATTAATATTTTCTATTGTAGCAATTGTTTTAATGTTTTTCTAGATACAGCAGTCTGAAAAAGCTGTTTATAATATTATAATTTTCAAGAGCCCTGAACTAGTTTCATAATGTCATATAAACTGTAGCGAAACGGTATCAGGAATTGAGACAGACTGCTTGTTGTGTCTGAATATTATTTTGTCACGATTGGTTTGATATTAAGTAAGATTTTAGATAATATGGCGCATCTTCACTATGTTGTTCGAAATAGTTTACTATCATTGCAAGAATCCTTCAACTAAATTATTGGTACATAAAGTACAGTAAACATTTAGGTAAATCGCTTTTGACAGCCATTTAGGTTATATTTTTTCTGGTATAACGATTTTAACATTTTGTTCTGACACATACAAATAAATAATTCTCTATACATTGTGAAGACCACTCGACTTGTAGAAAAAAATATAGACTTAATTATCATACCAAAATCACAAATTAATATTGATCGATAGTGTTTATAGTCGTGTGTAATATTAGACTGTCATTCGAAGAAGCATAAGCAAACATTAAAAATATTTATCTTAATTCGTACTATGTTAAAATTGCAATTATTTATTTACGTAGTGCTTGAAATTAGTTCACTGGAAAACACAGAACTTTAAGTAGTTATTTTGTGTATATGTATTTTAAGATTGCTGATCCTGTTTGTTTTACCTGTACGTTTTTTTATCTCACGAAGCTAATTTTGTAAAAATCCAGGATTGTTGCATTAGAACTATGGCAAAAAATCAAAGGAAATGAAAATAAATACGAGAAATTTAAAGTTTGGAAGAGACTTAGCTAAATAAAACGAGAGGCAGCGGAGTAAACATATGTCGCCGTAAGACACTTACATTACTCTCCTCCCCTCCAGTGCTGGCGGGCGTGTTGCTCGGGTTGCCGCAGGGGGAAGGGGGCAGCCCTCAAGGGGGAGGGGCCCGCCGGGAGGTGAGTGGTGGGAGGAGAAGGTACGTTAGGGGAATGGAGGGGAGGGGGAGGTATGTGGCGCGCACTCGCTCAACCTCGCCAGTCCTGTCCGCGCGATCGCAGCGAAGCGCCGCGGCGGCAGCAATAGTCCGGCCCGCGGAGACCACGTGCACGGTTAGCGGCGTCTTTACCCCCTCCAGCCGGCGAGTGACCCCTTATTTGTAGGCAACCCCCCGTGCATACACACTAAATTACCGTATACCCAACACCCTTAATTTACACCTGAATATTTTATAGTGCTGTTAGAGCGCTATTTTATACTTGCGCATATCTTCCTCATCTTGAGCAGTGTATCGGACTGTTCTTGGGTCAGTGCACGAGGGTAGTGACCCCCGGTTAAGTGGAACTATCGTGCGGGAGGACTCCCCCCTCTGTGCATGGAACTAGGAGGGTAGTCGTAGTAGGGAAGGTGGCAGACGGGCGTGTCGACAAGGGATGGCGGGAGTGTTGTGCCAGCGAGCAAGGGTGTGAGGCGACAGTGGAGGGATGCCGCAGACCCAGAAGAAGCCGGGGTGCCCTGGCTGGTGCCGGTGGACGGCTGTTGGCAGGTGGTGAGGCGACGGCCATGGACGTCCCTCGAGGTGCAGGTGGAAGCAAGGACGCGGTACACAAGTGCCGTAGCGACCCGGGTGCCGCCCCTTCGAGGCAGCGCTCTGCCCTCGTCGGCGGCCCGTCCACCAGGAAATGCGTCCTCACGCTCGACGGGTACAACTATGTGATCGGTGAGTTTCTCTCGCCCTTATCGACGTCCCTCTCTTACCCTGACCGCAGTGCTGTGTCCACAGTTTCAACCAATCTATTTTTTACATAACCAACCAATAAGCGTGACTAGTAACTGTTCAGGAATAGTGCTGAAAGAACGTTACACAATTTGAATATGAAATAAAGTTCGTCCAATAATCTTCTAAGGCCACTTAAAGCGAAAATTATTTTTGGTCTCGTTTCGGGATGAAAACGTTGGTAGGATGTCCACGAGAATATAATGAGTGTACAATACACTTTTACATGTAAAACTGCGCCTGAATACAACAATGAGACGTAACACGGCACTTCTGGGCAACAAACTTGTAAAAGACGAGCACCAAAACGGCCACCTTAAGAGACACTGTCCGACTAGAGGTATTTTACCTGGCCGAGACGCACCGTAACAGTAAAAACGATACGTCCATGCGCACAGTATACACCATAGGCTTTGAACTTTGTTGATATATCCCCGTTTTCGACTCGATTCTATCGAAATTTCAGCGGTTGCTTCGTCATGATATGATATAACAACAAACAAAAATAATACCGGCATGGTCTTTTGGTACATGACATTTCCTTTCGCAGAGATTCCCCCTTTAAAAATTTCAGTTTGTCTGCTGTGGGATTCTCAAATATAATATTACACCCACACACACAACAGACAAAATGTTCAATTCCGACATGAAAACATTCTTCAATGTCATATGTTTTTTACAAGAAATTTGAACGCGTTGCTCTTCTATAAAATGAAATGTGTACGATAAATGATCAACTACTTGTCTGCCAGCTAGGGCAGAAAGTACCTTAAAAGGAGAATGGTTCACGACAGTCGTTTATTGACAATATTTTCCCTCTGCGTGTTTCCCAGAAGGCATATAAACACTTTTTACGTGTCATTCTCTAAAAATTAATCTACGACATCCTTTTCCATTGTTAGATAATAAATAACATCCATATTATCTGATATTTGTTGCGCGATATGAAACATTAAGTTGATACTTTTCTTCCAACAAACATCAGACAATATAGAGGCAATTTACTATCTAACTATGTAAAAATATGTTGATAAATATTTAGATTTTGACATGTAAAAAATGTATATGCTTTAAGAGTAACGCTATATAATTCTGCGTTAAAAGCATTACTTCAGAATTTTAGGTTTCTCGAAGCCAATTTGCCAAAATTAAAATAATTAATTAAGAAACTGCAATTTTAGACAATATTTTTGCCAACTTTCTGAGCAATCATTTTTCTCTAGTAATGTATAACAGAAGAACAATCTCTGACGCCAAAATCTCGTACATTTAATTGCAGCGCAGGAGATCACGCTTAGCAAGTGCATTATTCTGGACAAGCGTTTGCTCACAAATTTGGTAAATATCATTATCTAGGATTGCTGTTTTGTAGTTTTTCCATTTTCCTATGTTGACATTCAAAAAGTGTATATCTCAATTGAAGAATTCAGCGCTTATTTATCTACCACGCCCTCTTAAGAGTGCGTGGTAGATAAATAAACGCTGAAAACATCAATTAATTTCTACTCTTTTTTCGAAGCCATTATAGATAAAATACTCTATGACAATCCTACATAATGATATTTGCCAACTATATGAGTTAATATTTATCAAAAATTACTAATTCATAACGCGTGATCTCTTGCACCGCAGTTAAATGCACGAGGTTCCGGCGTCAGAGATTGTGCCCCAGAAGTTCGTAACACTGGAAACAATTTTGTTTAAAACGTTGGCTAAAACTATTGGCTAGGAATGCTATTGTTTAATTTTTGCAAATTGGCTTCAAGAAACCTACAGTTATAGATTAATGCTTATAGCGTTGAGTTATGTACTATGTCCTCTTAAGGTACGTCTGTCGCGGGGTAAAACTGTAAATTAAAGATGACCAGGCACCATCCTCCTTGCACCTACCTGCAGCTATTTTGCGAGATCAGAACTTGGAACCGCCAGTGTTAAGTCTAGCTCTTAATTACTTATTGTTTGTCTTATAGAAACTACACGCGACAACCTGAAATCGGTAGCGTTCTTAGTTACTCCTCGGCGAATAGGCTAAATATTACTTACAGCGTTGCAATCATGGTCGAGGAGTAAGGTTGAAAGTATAATGCGTCCCGAATGGCAACTCTGAAAATGTTATACAAAACTTAAAGACAGCTAGAACTGCCATAAAGTGCTTTTATTTGCACCGTTATCAATTTTAATGCCAACTTGACATGGAATGGAAGTTCTTGTTTAACATTTCTATTTGACATTTTCTGATGATTGCTTAGTTCTAACGAGAAATCATTAAAAAAATAATTTTAAACCAAATCATAGAACATGTTGATATAATCCGAACAAGATTGCCATAGAGTTAAAGCCTGCTGTAACGGTTGCTATTGGACTGATAGACCAAGAACACAGACGGAATCGCGCTACAGTTCGCGACTTTTGAACTTTTAACCCGGTCGATACGTCTGTCGTTGATCAAGGGTCGACTGTGTCAGCAGACTGATGTGTCTTTACGAGTCTTGGACTTATATTGGTGACCACATTAAAGACGTATTCAGAACTACTGCAACCGTAAGTGACATGACGCAGCTCGCCATCAGGAAGCTATCATCACTTTAAACTGGACTCGAATAACCTTGTATGTGTCTGGTACAGCTGCCATCGTGTAAGTGCCGCTATAATGCGCGCACCAGGAGGGTGGTTTCAGGGGTTCAAACCCACTCCGAAATGTCAGTTTCCTTAGCTAGGTATTATATTTTACATTACTTAGTACAAAAGCAACCAAAATATTAACAGATTATCTTAATATTACTATTAGAGACGTCAAAAAACACTTGATATTCAAACATTTATGCAAGATAAGAGTTAAAAAATACTTCCGAAAACTATTCGTAGGAACGCCCATGGCCGCTAAGGACATATATTCCACTGCTCGGAATAACGCCTGACGATTGCAAGGCGTCTCTTACTTAATAGTCTGTTCAGACTGTGCCCTACGCAGCTACCTTAGTTATAAATCCTTATAAACATAGATTTTCTACAAATTTTATGCCATTATATTACAAACAAATTAATTTATATATTTACAATATCTCTTGCACCAAAAATATATAGAGTATTCATAAGTAACGAACACCTAAGCTTGTAACTCTAGTCATTACATTTATTCCTAGAGAAAATTCGTCGATTCCATAATTAGCTAGGTTCAATGCTAGATATATCTGAATTATTAACCTATACACTTTTCCAGAATGTATGATCGCCATGCATACAAAAGTTATTGTTTTAGAGTATTTCACGTTAAAACTGAATTTTTAAAACAGCGAGGGGTACTCAGGTGAAGACGGTGTCTAAGGTATGAGTTAGATATTACAATGTGTACATTCTATAAATAAATTGCAAGAATTAATACTTTTTTTAAAATGTTGGGAAACCAACAGTTACATCGCGATTCTTAAATAATGAAATTCTAATACTTACTCGGCTTGTGTTGGAGGTGTATTCAGAAAATGTTAAAAACAAGTTATGTTATACACTATTAATTCGAATCAGTGGTTATTATCAGTGAAATGTTAGTAACTGAAATTCTAGTTAATTTTATTTTTCTGACTGATAATCCAGTACAACTTACTAAACATCAATTGAGGCCTGCTATGAAAGTGAAATTCATTGAAAAACAATTGAAAGACACATATAAATCAGCAGCATTTAGTCACTGAAGCAATCAGTTCGGTTTCACTAACTTCAGTTGCTCATTTTTGGCCGGAAAGACTGCAATTTAACCGAAGTGCTTCATCATTCAATGATTCAAGTTGAATATATAAATTTGTTCAAATTTGATGTAATTAATTTTAAAATCTGTGTTATTCATTATTAATTTTGGCTAGTTTTTTCGTTCGTAACAGAGGAAATGGTCCTAGCCCATATCTGGAAGATAACCATCTTATTTAACTTATGACAGCTTCTTTTCTACATGTACGTTCGGATGAGGTCCGGTTAGAGTTTTAATATCATAATTAGAGGTACGTCAATTTCGCGGATTCATCTGACAGCAGCCTAGACTTGTCAGTCCTATACACCCACTGGCCACAATCTATTATCTATTGGCTTATAACCGTACAAGCAGGTAGCAAGCGATAGCACTTTGCATTATTTCCTTATTTACTACTGGCTTGCAATAGTCAAACGCGTTTCATAACAGCCGCCAGCAAGTCACAGACATGACAATGAAGTATACATAATTGGCGTTCAACCTGACCTGGAATATATCTGCGAATTTTGCGTACCTATAATCATATTCATAATGTAAAATATATTACAAAGCCTCGTTAGCTCTCATGTATACTTCCAACTTCATACGCAGTCTAAAGAAAATAATAAATATATCTCCGAAAGTAAGTAATTCGATTTTTTCATGTAGCTTAGTCAATACTCCAAGAAAACCGATAAGGACTTAAAACTAATGCAGCAGAAGTCATATTAATTTTCGTGTTATCAGTATTGTACTGCGAATTTATACATTGTTTTAAATTATAAAGATCTTGAGGTAGGGCAGGGGTAAATCACTCGGCTCGCGTTCGGTAGGATCCGACTTCGATTCTGATTTCGGTTTTCCAAAGATTTCCGAAATCTCTCCAGGTGGATGCAGGGTTAGTCCTTTAATGCAGGCCTTCGTTAAGTAATAAATAAATGCATTTGTACGGTTACTGTTGTAGTTCAATTTAAACTTTTATAGAACTAGACAAATTCAAATACCCTATGTAACGAATATGTTTTCTATTCAAAGTTACTATGCTCAGATTGTGGTGGTGCAACACACGTACGCAGAAGTTTATTAAGTTGACAACGTAAGAACTTTTTTGTTGATAAGCAAACTGTACAATTACATCATCTGCTCACAGTTTCTTTCGCAATCACCTGTGCAGAAGCACTTTATTTGTTTACCTGCAATCTACGCTTGCGTGTGACGAATCGGCTGGGTACCATATAATGTGAACATATTAATATCTTAAATTAATCTTCTAAAGATCTATCCAAATCGGTTTAGACCGCTCAGTTGTAATAATATTACGTTGTATTTGATATTTTGTTTAGCAATCGAAATGAGCACATATTGTGTACGAACAGTTAACACTTTCATTTTGTTTTGTGGTACAGCAGTGGAAAATGTTTTTCAACACACACACACCACATGCGTGTGTATATATACACATATGCGTATGCAGTAGGATATTTTTCCTGTTTACAAGATTACACATTTGTTTTCTAACACTCATTGGTTTTTTTATTTAGTAAGGAGAAGATTTGGCGGGGACCCAAAAAATATCTATTTGCGTTTGGAATTTTTTCGTCTAATTTAGAGACCTAGAATATTTCTCTGACTCGTTAGTGTACGCCACAAACATACGGTGTTCCTAAAACACCCAAAATTTTTTGAATCTATTCGTAGGGTTATTAGTTTAAAATATAACGATTAAAAAGATCCGTAAAATCATACACCCACTCTCCGAGTCGGTTCCACTTATCCTTTGGCTCTGAGAAGAACGAAAAATTATCTATAAAATTTTTAATGTTCCTGTTTTGAATATTATAAATGTAGCGACATGCGCTTTCAAACAACATGGTTGAAAACAGTTTTTGTTTTAAATGTGGTCTCAATTTGGCAATCGTTTTCTCAATAAAAATCATAGAGAAAACCTGAACTAGTCAAAAATAAGTGACGTGAACTACATATTACGTGAATTGTGATCTGCGCATTTATGTAAGTCTGCAGCCCTTAAATTATTTTACGACATAGAATTAGGGTAACATCGCTTGATAAGTTATATTTATACCGTAATTCTTGAAGAGCTTAGGTAATCCAAGTTTCGGTAAACACACGCGCGGAAGTATCTACGAGTTCTTTTCTCACACTCCAGAGTATCAACATTTACTGAAAAAATGTAAATTAATGTAAATATTTCTGTGAATAAACTATTTGGTACATTTAACAGCGAGTGTTAAGTACTAAGTTACACATCTTTCTTATGTAGGTACAGAACGTTTATTTATGATTGTGAATTGATTGTATTAAATACCGTTAAAATTGTGAAATTTTTTCAAAAACTTACTATTTTCATCTTGCTGATTAAAACGCGCTGTGAACGAATATTAACAGAGGTTTAAATGTATAAATTCATGAAGGGCTACACAGGCTTATTATCCTCTAGTATGTGATGAATACCGTAAATCACTCCCTCCCTTGTCATTACAAAAACGTCAGTGAAACGATAATTTTTATGAGTACTCACATTTTGAATAAATAAATAGACAATTTCAAACTATGTGCTTATGAAAGCATAGTTACTTTTCCCTCAACCCATTATAAATACGGTGCACATGAACTATGACTTTTCGCTTAGCTGCGAATGTGTAAAGACTGTCAGAAATTTATGGCATGTAACGGGAGTTTTTTTTCTGCTTTTTACATAGGGTAATTTTATGTCGGGTATGACACTTCGCCATTATTCACTGGTGGCGCCTTACGCGAAGTGTGTGTGGGTTTCTCTGGAAAGCACTGCTTGTCAAGAAATTGCACTGCACAGTCCTTGGCACAGATAACAGGCAGGTGAGGCGATCAAGCTAAGAGAATTCGTTCACGGTTCCAGCTTCAACAAGTTGAAATTTACTTCAGCGTATGAACACTGTAAAAAAATTCCTTGAATGTTTAGGAAATTATTATCCCAGACGCAGTATGGCACAGTTACCAAACTTCGTCTTGTAAATATGCAAACTTTTACAGTTGTTACAATACAAGTCTAGTAACTTAAGTATACTGATTGTTTTATAAAAGGTTTAGGAGTGCTACCATGGATGTCTGGGAAACTATTCTACCATACCTACTTTCTTAGCTCTCCTATACGCCCGTCTGGTAAATTTACATACTATTTTTAGAATAAAGTTTCGTGATTTTGAAAGAAAAAAAAAACAAGTTAATTTAGGATAACATTTTAATGCCAGTTTATGGTTCTGTACTTCTTAAATGTTTGTGCGTATGCACAAAAATAGGAAGAATTTTGTAATTTATGAAAGAAATAAATGTCACCGTTGTAATTGTATTTATTTAATTAAAGATTCGTAATTTAAATTATTAGGAGAAGATACCTTATTAAGTACGCTTCATTTATACAACTATTTACTTCGTGAGTGTTATACAGTACGATTCCATCACTTAACAACTTGTTGTTTAAATTTGCAGTTGTTTTTACGATAACTCATGTTTAGTGCTTATGTCGGCGTGAAAAAAAATAAAAGACGCGCGAAAAATTTACAGTTCATTGTGTTCCTTTTAAACCACGCACATTGCAATATGTTGCATATTAAAGGATTAAGCAGCCAGAAGTTTGAACTACACTTATCTACGTCATTGCTCTACCGCATCTTCTGCAGTAAAGACGTAAATGAGAAATTGTTTTTGTTCAAAATCAATACGCAATGTGTTTGACATCAGTTTTAAACGCACCTTAAGAAAGAGTGGACCTTAGCCTCGGTACTACGTTTGAGGCACGGAAACGGGGAAGGCGATAAGTCGAATATAACATGTGCGTCAAACACCTCATCGCCTCTAGGCGCGGAGTACTAGACTAGCTTGCAGTGTTTTCGTGGTAACTATTTTTCAAAGGGACTTCAGGCGACGACCATTTTAATTAATATGTGGAAATTATGTGTGTAAAGTTCAATGAAGGTTTCTATAATTTTATTTTACCATTACGAATGATATTTTCTCAGCTACGGTAACGTGAAACAGTCATTTTTAGCTCTTTTGTGAAGTTTGATAATTATGTTCTTGGTTTGCTGACGGCATTTTTAAAACCATAGGGACACCGTTTGAAGTGTGTCTTCTTTTCGTAGATAAACACATTGGAAACATTTTAATAGTTACACAAGAAAAACTACTTTCCGTACCACGCTACAGTACGTCTCACACGTCAGGTCCACTAACTCTTAAGAAGATATTAACACCTGATGTCAAATTTGAATGTACACAAATTAAATACAATCGAAACAGACAGAAATGTTAAAGCAAGCGTGTCGAGACATAGCGAAACGAGCAGTTGATAAAGCAAAGCTCTTTAATCCTTTGAAAAGAAACTCACTCCCGTACTTTAATTATCAGTTTATTTTGTTCGGGGATATCACAAGTTATATCCCGCCATAAATCTTTATGACGTTCAAGAATATCTCGTGATGGCGTGCACGTATTAAGGCAATCCTTGTTTCTTAAACTTATGATTTGAAGGACAATGGTGATGGGTTTTAAACAGTGAGAGCCAGTTAAAGCAAATCAATAATTACTTCGTAAGTGCAGAAGCAGACATTTAAAAAATATTCAAACCTTAGTTCTGACAAGTTTAAAATAAATGTGTTCGAAAATTTCGTACAGATAAATTATTAAATGTTAGAGAAATAAATTTGCATCTTAAATTGGAAGGAAACCATTTTCTTCTCGCAAGTGTAAAAAATTCCGCTATTATTTATTCAATTTGCGATCCAAGCTATCTTGATACATGGCAGTGTACCCGATCATGGGCTTTTAACCTTTAGCGTGAAGGCAGTTTTACGCTGTACTTGTTACCCTGCGGACATTATCGTATCGATTATATTAGGTTACTCAGTTTGTTATACGGCACGAAAACTGCTCTTAATAATGTGTTGACTGGAATTTTACGATCCGTGAAGAACGTTATCACAGTTGGTTTAACGTGTTAGAGGTTTACAACGTGATTATGGAAGCTGCGTTTAAAGTAGAAGATACGTGCTGATTATTACAGCCTGTAATTACTCGGCTATTCTTAAAAAATTAACTACCGCGCTGGGAACTTCAAGGAGCAGGCTGGCCCCATACAAGCAAAAAAAAAAAAAAAAATTGAATACATCGAATGCGTTATACTCGGCGGTCAAAAGTCGTTATATCGAGGGCGACAAGTCCTAATTACAGTACCAATAAGTTATATTCGTACTTATTTATTTAAGCGAATTTAGATTGCCTTCAAATTCCTGATTGAGGAACACTGTGCAATTAATACTGAACACATACAGCACGTAAGACAGCACATGTACAGAGACAATAGAGTTGCAAAAAAGACACAATCGCAAACCACAATAAAGAATAAAATTTAAATGTAAAATATTAAACTAATTTGTGGAATAGAATGTTTTTATGTTTACTTATGCTAGGCCAAGGTATTTAATGGGACTGAAATTCTACCACCAGGGATTACGTGAGATAGGTAAAGAAATAAAAATGTAGAAAAACATACACGCAGCAAGGAAAAGATTTTAAGTTAAACAATGATTAACATACACATAATTCGGTCATATTTAATTAAATTTCTTAGATACAATTGTACCGAGCGAGTTGGCACAATGGGAATACGTTGGACTTGCATTCGGGGGGACACGGATTCGATCCCCGACTTTCGGTTTTCCGTGGTTTCTCGAAATCGCTCCCTAATGCCGAGATGCTTCCGGCAATAGTACCAAGTTGTGTCACCATCTTTAATGACATGGCTGTTGACGAGACGTAAAAGCCCACTTGTCTTACCTCACCTTTATTGTAATTGTAAGAGAGTGATGATTATATGAAGGATAAAGCATATAGAAATGATATTTAGTTGAGCTGGTAGAAGTATTTTTAATAATTACTGTTACAATGTAACGTGTTTTAAATTTCTTGTAATGTTTTTAATATTGTGAGGACTGTATTTCCTTAGAATACAGTGTTATTGTACCTACGGATTACGTCAGGACAAAATTTGAAGAGGCATTAAGGTGTAGCGTCAGACTGCCAATTCAAGTGAAGAAATTCGATCTCGTTTCACAGTCGAGAGAAAACACGAGCCTCATGAACGGTGGTTAGGTCTTCCGCACATCGCAGCTAAATACGTAAGAAACCAGCGTACTGAAGCGGCGAAAAGCAACTAACTTGTTAGAATTTTTAGACATAAAATTATTTAATAGGTGATGTTACCTAGAATGAAACTCTTTACAAAAGAGCCTAGCTTATAATGAATTCCTTACGTATAATTTATTCCTTAATGTATTGAAACACGTTATCATAACATAATTTGTTATTAATATTAGTAATTTGAAGGCACACAAAATACTCAGAGGAATAAAATACAGCCTAGTTTTGTTAACGTTCTTTATATTTTTCAAAGCTAAGAGAACCGTCAAAACTTGACCAACATTTTGCTTTTCAACATTATAATAGTGTAACTTTTAGAAAGTTATTTTTAGAGATGGTGAAATTTCGCGGATTCAATAGCCTGCATGTTAGAATCAAATATCCTATACATACTGAAGTCCCGACCATTTGTCCACTAGCTGCTACTCAGTGGAACAGCGGGCAATGATCGAATATACAGGGCTTTAGTATGCATAGGATATTCGATTCTAACATGCAGCTCACTATATTCGCGAAATTTCACCATCTCTAGTTATTTGTCTATGAAGTTAAACAGCATGAAAGTCGTAGCACATTGACGAAAAACGAATTATGATAGGGAGAGAATGTTCTGCTAAGAATTATTCTCGTAATACTAATTGCATGCTATGACATGTACAAAAAACGAAGTAAACAGTTCATTCCCATTGAAGCAATTCGTAAGACAACACATTTTTATCAAATGAATTAACAAAAAAATAAAAAGTTTTTAATAGGTACAAATGTGCTTTATCTGCTCTACTTAAAGACATGCAAATTGCAAGTTATTATTGTGCGAGGGGCCGCGGTGGCTGAATGGTCAGACCTCTCGCCTCCCACCAAGGCGATCCGGGTTCGATTCTCGGCGAGGTCGGTCCCCGGATTTTCACATGTGGGAATCGTGCCGGATTATGCCGCTGCCGTCGAGTTTTCTCAGAGATCTCCTGTTTCCCCCGCCCTTACATTCCGGCGCTGCTCCATATTCACATCTTGTCACTCTTCACCAGCTCTGAAGACCACGATGTTGAGCGCTGACCAAAACCTCTTCACTCACTCATTATTGTGCGACAGACTAGATTCCACTGGCCTATACTCACTCGAACACACTTAGTGCGCCAACATTACAGGATAGTAAACATTTTATAATTGGCTTTATATCATTTGTTGGAAAAGTTCTACAAGCGCCACACAAGCTGTCGGCCAACATCATACGTAGAGATGGGGGAAAATCGCGCGAGCGTATACTGTCAGTGTATTCTGCAAATCAGTACATCGTCCCGTGTCACGTATTATTGGCCGACGGTTATGTGGCACAGTCTAGTTGTTTACTTGCGAGTCACAGACGTACAGCACCAGAGTTATTGTTGGCCCAGTCATATAGGCACTCGCCAGTATCGAAATAAAAGCGTCAAAAATGAATACAGTACATTGAAGGCTAGCAAACAGTCAACTTTTCCCGCGATAAGTCACCTTCTCTAATTACAAGTATGGCTAGGAAAATTTCACGAGTTCAGTGACCTGCATACTAGAATCCAATGTCCTATATATATATATATATATATATATATATATATATATATATATATATATATATATATATATATATATATATA
>PNEQ01009245.1:0-18873 GCA_003012365.1 Medauroidea extradentata | reverse complement strand
AGTATAATTTCTTAATGTAATATCTGGTCATAATTCATCACATTTAAATAACAAATCTTTTTCCAAATTGTACAATTTTATCTTCATTAATGTAATATTTATTTTTGTATAACATTTTATTTTAATATTTTGTAATAAACTCCAATTATTTGAATTCACTCTTTTATTTCAAGTAGTCGAACTGTAGTCCCTTTTAACAGTAATTGATAGCCCCTAATTGCAGAACGTGTATCTTGATTTAAATATTTTATTAATAGATGACTATGGATGATAAGCACATGCGCGATGCAAGATAGGAGACGCGACCCGTAATGGGACGTTAGTCTATTTTTCGATCTTCTGTACCCCTCGCAATAGATAGTTTGCCAAGCGGAGTTATTATTTTATTTCAGTTAGTTTGTTGTGCTCTACCATACATTAATACTTTATGATTGTAGCTAGGCTACAAGGCGGAAATTCTATCTTTAAAGGGCTTGTTTGTTTTTATTTTACTTAAGGAGCTACGTACCGTATGTATACCCCCCCCCCCCCAGCGATGTTTTAATAATTACAGAGTTTATTCATCTTTATTGCTTATCGTTGTGTTTCAATCAAATGCTTGTTTATTTGCTAGTGATGTTTATTTGCTTTCCACCTCGTAGGCTTGCATAGCTTAATAATTTCAGATATACTTTCATCCCCCTTTTTATTTTCAACACTTTAGCTACAAACAAGGTATAACATAACTATCATAAACTCGACACTCCACATATGTTTAACTACTTAACACTGACTATTCTATTCTTTTTACTTTATTTATTTTACTACGTCCAGCCTCGTGACACTTTATGGTGGGAGTCGCCGGGCATGACTTTCGTCGGTGACTTCCACCCTGACAATATAGGTATAAAATATGAAAAAATGCTTTGCCCTGTTCAAATGTTGGTTTTGTTAGGTTCAGTAACGACAATTAATACGCGGCACTGTTTCACGACTCGCTCCAGCGGTGAACGCTGCGCGCGCCGTTCAAACCAGCCAATAGCACGATAGTCTCATTTATTACTTTTATACTCTTTGGAGGGCCACAACCTTTCATGTTAAAAACTACTGAAGAATCGCCGTAGTCACGGTCATAGAAGAACAGGTCTGGACACTCGCCTATTTAACAATGTATTTTGCTTGACCCCTTTATTGTTTGGCTGTAGGTCATCAAGTTACCGAGAATGTCGTACTTTTTGGCGCTGTTTTCATGGCGGTCGGACTCAATCTCCGTTCTTTTTTTTCCATTGTTAAATTTATAAAGTAAATAAAGATTCCTGGAGCCTTTTCTTAAATTTGTGAACGAAGAAAGTATTTCATAAATTGATCAAAAATACGTTTTAATGAATTGTTTATCTTAGCGGAAAGGAAGTGGGCGGTGTTTAGTCCGACCGCCCTAACATCAGCGCCAATAAAACAGAATATTCTCGGTAACTTGGTGAACTACAGCCAAACAACAAGGGAGTCAAATATACAGGCGAGTGTCCAGACCTGTTCTTCTACGGCCGTGGCCGTAGTAAATACATTTGTTGAGGTCAGAAGGTGGTTAGATAAATATCTACGGTAAAGTACTCTGGGTATTGTATGCTAACAGTGGAAAACATGCGCACCGTTATACATATTTTTGGTAAAACCACTAAAGTTTAAACTATGCATTTTTCACCAGTGTATATTGAAATGTTGTAGGCTATGTATTGTCTGTGATATATTCATTTGTACGCAAATATTTTTATTTGTGAAATAAATAATTCTAAATAAATAAATAAATATATATTAAATATTTTTGGTATAATTTGTGATACAGGAAGCCGGCATAAATATAACGTAAACCCGTATCGCAAACTTGTATCCAACCGAATTCTACAGTATATTACAATGTCAACATTTTCGGAACAAAAATACAAATTTAAAAATAATAATTAAAAGATATATTAATTAGGACATTTATGTTAGTAAATATGTGTTTTTGTCCTGTTTATCATTTATAGCCTACAAAAGCAGTCAGGGTACCGGTAAGAATTTTGGATGCTTATGTTGCCATGTTTAGAAATACATAATTATTTGATATGATAATTTACTTAGAAAATGTTACATTTATAGGTTCAAATGTTTTACGTTTATGTCTGGACTATTTATTTTTAGTGTCACTGATTTTTGGTGCAAATAATTTAGCACCGCCTTGTTTCAGTGTCTTACATGCACATCTGTAGCTCCGTTTATTATCAGTGACTGCATGTTTTTAACACTTGCTTTCTTGGTGTTCAACCTGCAAATTACAGACGTGTGGTGTCGCAGTAACCTTATCCTCATTAACTTTGTCAAATGAGTGACGCCTCTGCTGAAAAAACCATGGAGGTATTAGTCTATGGAGTGGAAGCCTTTGAGCAAATTTGAAGCCAGGCAACAGACGACGTTTAAAGACAAGGATAGAGCTATAGTGGTGGCAAAAACATGTAAACATAGAATTGAGCTGATGAAAGTGTTTTATTTTTTTGTTAAATACACATTATGGTGAAAGTTTGTGCAGCTCTTAACCTTACAAACAGATTCGATCGTTGCGGAGGATTATCTTTGTACAGGTAAGAAACTTTTATTTAAATTCATGAAGTTTATAAAGTAGTACATACCAACAGCAAGAGCTAATTCAGTTATATATATATATCTGAAGCAACTGTAAACTGTCGTGTACGATTCAAATAGAGCATTTGCGCAAATTTTTGTAAAAAGAATTACATAATTACATTGCTTTCTACTATTGTTTTGCCACCCAAAATATGGCGACTCACGAAAAATAACGTCCTGCGCATGCGCAGCTCGAAAATGTTCGAAAATGAGATCGTCTTCGCACGATTACCATTGAAATGTACAGCAGACGCCACTCCATAGACTAATACCTCCATGTGTACAACACAACGAGCTATATAGTTACAATAGAGGGGCGGAAACGCTTCTAAAGTGAAGCCCAATTGAACGGCTGTTTTGACCCCAGAAAACATTGCGAAAAGCAGTGTGGCCAACATTATGTTAAAAATCCGTCATTATGTTTGCATAAAATCCGTTACTTTATAGCTCCACTATATTCCCGCTAAACACAGGAAAAAATGCCAATAATTATTGTAATATATTATATTGTAATAATGTTTTAATTAGCATAATCGCTCTCGTCTCTCGACCGGAAATAAGGGTCCACCATTTTATCTAGAGTCAAAATACAACGTTCAATTGGGTTCACCTCAGGGCCTTGGAAATTGCTGTTTCCGCCCCTCTATGTTTACTATATAGCTCGTTGGTACAACAGATGCCACTCCATAGACTAATACCTCCATGGAAAAAACACGCCGTCAATATCCATGAAGCTGAACTTCAGATACGCACGTAACGCATTGAAGTAAGTTGAAGCAAAATTATTTTCACAATAAATCAGTCTGCAACTATACCTTAACACGAGTTATTCTAGAGTAATTCATCGCATCGCTGATAGTTATTCTCGTTTACGATGTAAGTCGAAAGTAAATTGTGGTAAGGAAATGGTTAATTGTAACCTTTTAATTAGTTTTCTCACTATCTCTCCCCCATATATATATATATATATATATATATATATATATATATATATATATATATATATATATATATATATGTGTGTGTGTGTGACGTGTGTGTGTGTGTGAGAGAGAGTATGCGTGGAAACATAATGGCTGAACGTCAGTGAATTCTTACGTGGCAGTGATAATTTGTACAATATTGCAATCATAAACAAAACAATTTTAAAAAATCTGTGGATTAATTGTTTTTCTTATGTTTTTCACATTGAAGCTTTCTTTACTTTATCACTTAGTGTAAACCCTTAACCCGATGATTTTTTTTTAATTATTCTGTTTACCTAATTTTACTACTTGATTCTCTCCCTCTCTCCCTCTCTCTCTCTCTCTCTCTCTCTCTCTTTCAGGTTACGTTCTAAACTTTCTTTCGCCAAAGGTTTGATGTCAGTATTTCCATCAACCATATACATATTCTTCCAACACAAAATATTCACATGTTTGCTGTAACTAAACAATTTTGCTTGACGCTATAAGAAAGTGGTTTAAGACATTTGTAATAACTGCACTTGATGTAACATAGGGCAGTGATGACAGCCTCGTGAATGTATTGGTTACGTTCTACTTTAAGACAGCCGTTGTAGCGAAATATGCCTAATTAAAGTAATTTAAGCTATGATTTGTATTCTTTAGAGGGCGCCGAGGCTGAGTTGTTAGATACTCTCCTCACATCTCACTAAGGTGATCCAGGTAAGATCCCCCGTGAGGTCATTCTGCTTTTCTTTACTGAAAGTGGAAAACATGACGGACGTTGCCATTCACTGTAAAAATTTCGTTGTACTTTGAGAAGGAAAATCTTTGGAAACCCAGTTGCCATTGAAGTTTATTGTAAAACTACATTTGCTGTTCTTGGAAAAATAAATACAATGTACGTGTAAGTAAAATTACAAGTTGTAGACTTGTATTTGTATTTGCAACAGAAAAAATATTACTTTTTGGAAAACTAACTTTATTTTAATCGTGACGCTGAATTTATTTATTAAATTACTTCTGAGCAAATATATTTTACGTGTAATTATCATGGAAAAAATTTCATGAACGCACCATGATACGAGTCTGCTTTCTCGCTATTAGACATTACGCAACTTACCCCTAGACCACTTCATTTATATAATAAATGACTTTTTTTTTCATTTATATACATTCGGTGTACAGTTCAGTAGTGTGGCTTTTTAAATTTGAAGTACGCAAACGATATGAATGCTAACTTTATTCTAGAAAATTATGTTTCAGAGGATATAAAGTGTGTAAAACTATGCAATTTCTGACGAACGTACGATTTTGGTAGACAACAAATATTACCTGCGTTATTATACAAAGAAAATTCCTGTAACTTTACAAACAAATAATTTTACATTGAATTTTTTTACATGTACAAAAGATTGTCTAACGGTTATATATATATATATATATATATATATATATATATATATATATATATATATATATATATTACCATTTTTACAAAAAATATTACAGGGCTGGCCAGAAATTTTTGTTGGAGTTCTCCAAATTCATTTTCCTTTCTCATTCCGTCGCTTATCCACCCTACCACCCTAAGGCTTCTCATCGTGTTATTTTTCATAAGTCTCCTCTCCTACAAGTTGAGATTTGGAAATGGACTACTACAACATTTTGTAATAAGAAACATGGTGTAAACTGAGCAAAATATAATCCTTGTAGCATCGCGTGGTCACCTGGACCTGATCGTGTTAAGTTTTGTCATAGTAAGATTCTTCTAATTCTTCTTATTCAGTTTATCCGGATTCTCTGCTTTTTCCATTCCGATTAGAACAATTTAAACAAATTGGAGCAAACTAATTTGTAAAACAATTTTTTCTGCGATATTCTACACGAATGCACGAAAACAAAACGTTTAGTTCTCACTCGATACGTATTACAATATTCTTCTACGTTTCCTGTTCCGACAGTCTGTATTTTTAACTGTGCCTTGTAGTTTTTAGGGGAAGAACGTGTCGCCTCAACTAACTCTCGCGTATTGTATTTGTATTACGCTCAGATGGCCCTTAGACCCTCATTGGAAGATGGATCTAACAATCTTATAAGGAAATACACAAATGTAAAGTAATTTTGGCAGTTCACTGTCGAAAATTCCGACAGCTTTAATGTAAAGAATATTTAATGTATTGGAACTTCTTCAAGGGTCAAATTTTGAAAATAACAGTAATTTCAGTTCATACATTTTTATAAGTTTTAGATTTAAGTGATGATCACGGTTACGGCGTATTTAGTTCAAGCTATAGTGGCAATTATTTAACAGCACATTTCACCTCCTTGCGCCTCTGAGGGGTCAAATTTGTTAAACTCCTGGAAACTAATTTACCGGCATTTTTAAGTCATGATCAACAAGCGAAAATAAACTTTATATCTTTACAGGTTCGTTAGCTATCGATGTTTTCGCGAAATCATCTTTCAAGTCTGTTAACCGTTTTAAATGTCGAATTTCTAAGTATGTCAGTTGGTTTTAGTGGCGTACTTAAAACCGTAAAATCCAAATTTTGACGTTTACGACTCATTAAGCAAAAACTATGAGAGATACAAAAATTCCCTAAGAGGAATATTTAACCACAATTTATGTATAAAATAAGGAAAAATTATCTGGTACAAATATAAAAGTAAAAAAAGACGCTGAAAACTGAAATGAACCGCGTCCTTAACTGTAGAGTATTTAGGCCCAAATTATTACGTGGTTTCGAGTTCTATAATTAACACTAGAGTGGGTAGACATATTTTCTTAAAGTCTTAAGGGTACCACCTACCTTGAGCGTTTTTTGTGAGTTATGAGCTCACAAGCTACCTTGAAGAGCGAATCAGATGCCGCGTCGCCACAACATGCCAAGCGTCGAACTTGTGTGAACCGGTCCATTTTTACTAAGCGGTGACCATATAATATAATTCGTGAAAAGTCAAATTGCAAAGTTCACTGCAAGATTCCATATCAGTTTCACATACATCCCATTAGTACATTTTAAAGTACTGCACTCTGAAAAATTCGTTTTAAGTTGTGTTGGAAGGCTTCTAAACGGTGATTGTAACAAGTGTACATACATGGCGATGATATTCCGTACTTTTCCGAGCTGCGTGTTTTCTTTCCGTGCGCTATCACAATATGCGCATGTGGAATAGTTTCTATTTTTAAAAAAACGTACATCCCCGCACATTACAACGCATGTTTAGAGCACAGACACCCTTTAGAAGACAGTTCACTGAAAATTTTAATTGATTTAAAGATTTTTTTATTCGTGCGAGATAGGGTACGTTTTGTACGAATATATTGTGACTATTTGTCACCGAAACGAAAATTTTTCAGCTTTCATAGTTTTTATGTTATAGCATATTAAAGACAAAATTTGCATAAAATGGTCTTACGAAATAAAGGAAAACCAACATACTTATCAAAATGAAAATATTCACACTGAAGAACAGTTCCATGGACTACGACATATTTGAAAACCTCATTTCTTAGAATTTTTTATTTTTATTAGTTAGCAATTATTTATTTCAAATTATTTATTTTTAATACAAAATATCAATGGGTTTTTTAACATGTCATATCACAGTCCACAACAATGTTCTTCAGTGCAATTTTTTCCATTTTGGTAAGTATGTTTGTTTTCTTTTATTGCATAAAACCGTTTTATGCGAATTTGGACTTTAATATGCTATAATACAATTGCTATGTAAGCTATAAACTTTCGTTGCAGGAAAATCTGGTCACAGTATATTCTTACAAAACAAACTGTATCTCATACCAATAAAACTATTTTTAAGACAATTAAAAGGGCGCGGTTAAAACAGTTTTCAACCTCCTACTTTATTTTTATATTTATACCAGGTATGTTTTTCTCATTTTAGACATAAATTGTGACTAAATATTTTTATTAGGAATTTTTGTATCTGTCATATTTGTTGCATATTGAACAGTAAACACGTAAAAATGTGCATTTTACGTATTTGTGTTCGCCACTAAAACCAACTGACATACCAAACTGAAAAAATGCACAGTGTGTGTGTGTATATATATAATACACCGTATAACAATGATGTAGGCTATAACTTGACATAAAAAGAAACAAAAAGAGAAATTAAATATTTTTGTATTTCATTTAAATGACTGAATTTTTAAATATGTATATATATATATATATATATATATATATATATATATATATATATATAGTTTTTGCATATATCAAGTTATAGCCTGTGTAACCGAGAAGCGCCACCAACAAGGAATGGCATAAGGTGGAGGAAAGTACTCTAAACACTGACCTTATGCAACACCCGCCTAGTTTCACAAGTGTTCAAGACTTTGATGTTTTATTATTAAACACTATACGTAGGTTTTTACTGTCCTTGACATCATGTGGTGTTCATTAAGGTGGATAGTTTCCAAAAAGATTGGTTTTATGTTTGTCTCATTTGGCTAATTTTATGACTAAGTTGTGACGTCAGATGTCAGTCATGACATTAAGCAGTACTTAATAGATATTTGTAAGTTTAGGTGTGTCTTGTGTCATCCGTATGAGAAACTAAACTCCTTACCAAATTAGTTAATCCCTTCACACGATATCCATAGTCACAACAGTACCGAAAAAAAACAAATTTGACATTTTAATAACGATTAATTCAATTTATATGTCTTGCCCAGATTTGTTTTTAAAATAATTAATAAATATGTTATGTTAAGAACAAATATAACATAGTTCAAAACTTCGAGGAACTTACCAACTTAAGAAGTTAGTGTTCGGTGGAGTGACATTTTCAGAGTGAGTGAGAGATTTTTGGTCAGCGCTCAACATCGAGTTCTTAAGAGCTGGTGAGAGGTGACATGAGGTGAGTATGGAGCAGCACCGGAATGAAAGGGCGGGATAAACGGGAGATACCCGAGAAAATCCGCCGACCAGCGGCATCGTCCTACATGATTCCTACATGCGAAAATCCAGGAACCTACCCCGCCGGGAATCGAACCCGTATCGCCTTGGTGGGAGGCGAGAGGTCTGACTACTCGGCCAGCTTTTTTTTTTTTTTTTTTTTTTATGTTTGGAGCAGCGGCGATGCGGAAGTTGCCGCATCACCACTGCACCGAACATTCCCTCCTTTAATGTGACTTAACGTGAGTGACCCCAGTACTTTGCTTGAGACAATTTTTATAGTGACAATTTTTGAGACCCAAATTGACAAACACAAATTTACACCCAGCCAGACCTGGGAATCGAACCCAGAACCCCCCGCACCAAAGCCGGCCGCTCAACCAACTGAGCCACGGGGGGTCGGCTCGGCCCCTGACATTTGCAGAGCGGCGGCGATGCAGCCAGTCTCCAGAACTGAGAGATGTCGCATTGCCGAAGCTGGTTTCAGTGAGCTCTCAGTCACGGTGTATAATAAACTTCCATCCGCTAGTGTTGACATTCTGCGAAGAATATCGTAGGAAATATAATACGTTGGATTTATTTTGTTAATCTACTTGGTAATTTGGTGAGCATTGGTTGACTCAGAAAAACGTACATTTGTAACAGATATTAGTGATGTCGCGCAACATTATTACGTCAGACTCGAATTCAGGAGAATAAGGGTTTACTTTCCAGCTCTTTGCAATCTGATTTCCGTTTTACATTGTTTCCCGAAATCGCTCCTGGCTGATGCTGGGATGATTTTTTTATAAAGATGACGGCCGAATCCCCTCGCGTTTCCTGTGACCTTATTTAATGACCTCGCTGTCGATGATAAGTAAATCACACCCATTACTTCACTTACAACAGGTTCGCTTTGCTGTTGATTGGCAGGTGGACAGATACCGTAAGACCAGTCCTGACAGAAAATATGAGACGGGGATTCAACAGTGTATAAGTGAATGCGAAGTGGATATTGCGTTATTGTCTACTGTAGACGCCTTGCCATTTTTCAAGAACTGGACATTTTCACAACTCTGCAAATAATTAATCTAGGTTCGTATAAGGTATCGCAATAGAAATATAACAAATGAATCTATTCACAGATTTATTATATGACGAAGTAAACTACAATATTGCGTGTTAGTGAATATGTGTGAATAACAGGGAAGGAAAGACTACGTGAAATTTAGAATTATGATAAGTAATAGAATTATCGTTATCAGTTTATTCCAGCCGTTGCTATATAATATTTAACCCCACAGATTTTCCCAATGGTTGGTCGCACTTTCCCACCATTTTAGAAATGCGTTCGTAATTTTATCCTGAATACTGGTTTCGTTCGTACTGTCGTTGTCGGCACTGGTGATGTTGGTACTGGTGCTGTTGGTACTGGTGATGTTGGTACTGGTGCTGTTGGCATTGGTGATGTTGGTACTGGTGCTGGTAGCATTGGAGTCAGTAGCCAATGTCAGCTCCAATGTTGCCTGGAAATCAAGAAAGATTCAGTCGCAACTCATATATTAAAAAAAAAAAAAAAAATGGTCACCACATTCAGTAGCTTGCGCCCGAACCCTGGCCCATTAGAGAGCACTAAGAATTCTAGGAAATAATGAGGCGTATATCTGTCTTCACGAAAAATAGCAAATTGAGTAGAAGAAAAGAACGTCATGGAAATGAACTTAAACGTCTCCAGTTATTTCAAGAAGTTTTTTTTTCTAGCACATGGGTTTTGTCAATTTGTATGTTTCCGTACTTTATGCACTTATTTGTTGTCCATTTTTATATTTTCAATGACCGTATACCGTTGACCTTACGCCAGTTATTAATATATGACAACATAACAAATAATACATTAGTATAATGTTTTATAATAGTCTAACCGTATAATGTTTACTATATTAATTAATTTTTTATATTTATATATACACGAATTGAATGAGTATGAACAAGATTATCTACGCTACTGTAGTGAGAAAATAAGTAATTATAAATGTTCTAGAGTGAAATTTCCGTCTTATAAATCGGTTTGAAAATGCGTAGAAGGAAAGTAAAGATAATGATAAAAAACGTGAGATGTTATTTTCATTGTGCTCAAAGATAAATATTTTTAATTTGGAATAAATATTGTTTTGTAATTTATTCTAGCTCCTCTAAACTCCCCTACTAGAGTATTAGTTTTGCTTTATTTGAAATTTCGTTAAATACGGCAACCCTTCTTTCAGATGTGGTGATCGAAGGAAGTATCCGCATCTTAGCTCCACAGAGATGCTAAACAAGCTGTACGTACGTTGACGATTGCATTCAAAACTTTCGGTTGCCAACCGTAACGTAGACAAATTTAAAGAAATGGGCTAGCACACGGTATACGTTACGACAAAATATAAAAAAAACTGGATGATTGTCTCCTAACTCGTGAAAGCTCATTTCTGACACGTCTTAGTTTGCAGAGATTTCACTTCTCTTGGATATAATGTTGCCTGAATTCTCAGTTTAGTGAGAAAACAGCCTCGCATTAAGTTGCACGACGGCAATAACGAAAGAATTATAACAGAGTTTCGTGCAAGGCAACATTTCATCTAGAATTCCAGTGTTTTGCCGAGCGTCGAGTTCAAACCTACACACATAAGGAATGTCTACCACAATTGTGTCTCAGCAATCGTGGCCCAGTAATTCGTACTAGGCCTGCATCAAATTATTTTGACATTTATTTCTTGGGAAATATTTAGAATGCGAGAAGAACAAACCCAACATGCGAAATAAAATATATCGTTCGTTCTCCTGTTGTTAAATACCTTTACCTTTATTGTCGTTCAAGCCAAGTGATATTTTATAGAAACGAAGGTGAGGAAGTTTTGTTACCTGTAAATAATAAAATGTAAGAGAAAATTTTACAGTAACTTAGCATTAGAGTCTACGATTTTACGCGAAAATAATCCTGCAACAGTTGTTTCAATGCCTTGTGTGCACATACATATGAAGCCCTGCTTTATGGTCAGCGATTTGCCTGTTTTTAAATCTCAGCGTCTAGTGTTCTACCCGCATATCACAGACGTGTGGTGTCGCAAAAATCTTGTTCCTGTTGGCTCAGTCGAATGAGCCACGTCTGTACAATAATACATTCTACCAATAACCATGAAGCAGAGCTTCATATGTGCACACAAGGCATTGAAACAATTGTTGCAGAATTCTTTTCACGAAAAATCATGGGCTCTACTCGTCATTCTACATAGTTTGTCAAACTCTATAATGTGAAGCTCGATACAGAAATATTAATATCTCGGCGCGATCCACGAGCAGTTAATAAATATTTTAAGTATACCTGTGAAATTTTATATTGCCGATATATGAGAAGTTTACGCCATTGCACTGAACTTATACATAATATATTTGTCGTTGAAAAAACAGACCATTTGTCTGAAGAGTAAAACAATAAGTATGTGAAGTTAAGTGTTGTGAATCTCACCAGCATCACGCAGGCCACTAAAACGAGGAAAGCCAGTGTCTTTGACGCCATTGCTACCTGTAGAACTGGAAGATGTCTAGTTGAAAGATACCATCCTTGTTAAGCAGTGCCATTTTATACTATTCAATTTCAAACAGTCACACTTGTTCACCAGCTGCGGCAGAAAAATACATGACTCATTCGAACACTCGAACCAACAAAGTAAACCAACAAAGTTGTTATTTAAACAAGTACGAAGAAAGCAAATAGTATTTTCAGTAGCTCCTAGAAAGACAATGCCAACAGCTGGTGTAGACAGAAAAGGTGGCTGCACCACAAGGCTCTGTGCGTCGCCAAGCTTTGAAACACGTGGCTAACAACGGATGTCGCTGCCATAAGACAGATACGCTGTGCGAAACGTACAATATCCTAAACACATTCATGAAATTATCTCAACATGTAGTTTAATGGCCACAATTTTGGAAACACGGTCGTCTCTGCAGTTTCAGGATGGTAGTTCTGAATTTAATCCAGGTTGACAAACTGTACTACTGTGGACATACGCCATTGCGATATATGTCATCCCAGAAATCTTAGAATGAGACTAAGTTTCACTGTTACTTCACCTGAAGACGGGAGCAGATGTCAGCTCCCGAAACGTCGTGAAAAGTCGGCTGTTGTAAATATACTGTGTTATCTTGTTTCTTCATCGTTGTGTCGTCTTGTCTGTTGTCTTGTGACGTCGTCGTTGTTATCCTGTTTTGTGTTTGTTATTGTATTCGTCTGTGCTATCTTAATAGTGATGTCCTGAGTTTTACTGATTATTTTGATTTGTATTTCTACTTTTTTTATTTTTGGTTGTTTATTATTTTTTCCTTTATTTGTTTTTACTAATGCCTTATGGGATCTTTCATATTCTGTTGTTTTGGTTTATGAATGTCTTACTACAGCCAACTAGGCTTGTTTTCTCTAATTTATAGTTATTCGTTGTTTGTTTTTCTTAGTCTCGTATTAGATTTCTGGGACGACATAATATCGCAATGGCGTATGTCCACAATAGTGCACCTTGTCATTCTGTCCCATTGCAAGAAACGCTCAAAGACGTAATCCAGATTATTATGTGACAATAATATTTACGATACCTAACAATATTCTAAATGTCCACCCCTAAAAGCAATCAGCATAGCTGTATGTGAGGATAACCGTTGCACTGCTGTCGTTCCTCAGATTCTAATGTACGTTTACCTAGCTCGTTAGTTACGAAAATCAAAAATTTTAATATGTTGGAGGCTACTGAAGTGATAACCTCGGCCGTGGTTTGAAAGTTTTGGCTACTTGGTGGGTTGAGGCATGTTCGTTGATACAGGCTGTTCACTATTAACTGAGCACTCAGCAGAACTTGTAATTAACTAATAATATGTTTTATAGGACCCGTAGATGTTGACTTTTGAAAGTTTTTAAACATTTACACTGATTTTTAGTTACCTAGAAGTTTTCATATTAAAAATGGCTCCAAAACGGCTAAAGAAAACTTTAAGCAGTACTCACTTTATCTTAAACGGCCTATTCAGCGCTAGCTCAAAGCTATTTGCCAGTCACAAGTTTCTTATACGTATGTTTGCATACTAGATAAAGCACCTCATAAAAATGATTTGTGTTAACAGTTTCACATTCGTTTTTTTTTTTAAGTCCAGTAACTTACATCTAATACACAATCATTGGTTTATTGTTGGGAATAAGCTAATGACGTACTTTTGCGATTTAACAGAGTGCTTTAGAGACGAAATTTTAAGTTTTAATGTAATATGATTGATAATTTCATTGTTTGAGCAGTAATTAAGGCCCCTCTCTTTACATCAGAAACTACCATATAAATCCTTTTTGCTATGTACAGGAAAACAGGCTGTTTCAGAAATACTTAAACAAGGGGGGGAGGGTTTCCTTACACCAAAACAAGGAAAAAGTCCTTATTAACATAAGTCTGAATTATTAATGAAAGTTTAGTTCAATGTATTGCAAGATGTTATTAATACAAGTTTGCTGATGCCCTCATTTGTATCCTCTGTGGCGAATGTGAAAATATTTGAATGGGTGCGAAAGTGGATGATCCGCCATGTTCATGAATGTAAGGATGCGAGAAGATGTCATTTCGCAGTTTTTATCGTGATTTTCTTACAGTTACGCCGATGCTAATATTAGGAACTCAAGAAAATGTTCGAAATGCCTTTTTCTTGCTTTCTCACACACATGCAGGGCCGTGGTTGGCGTAGTGGCTAGAGCACTCGCCTCCCACCAAGGCGATCCGGGCTCGATTCCCGGATTTTCGCATGTGGGAATCATGCCGGACAATGCCGCTGGTCGGCGGGTTTTCTCGAAGATATCTCGTTTCCCACGCCCCTTCATTCCGTCGCTGCTCCATGTCATCCTTCGGCACCGCTATAGTCCTAGATGCTGACTGCTGACTAAAATCTCTTCACGTCACGTCGGATCATGCACTGTCGCATCCTGTCAAATATACCCATATTCGTCATAGAGGATACACTTGCGGGCATCAACATGCTTGTATCAATGACATCATTCAGTTATCTATCTAATTGTTACCTCGCAACCCATTAAACTGAACTTTCATTAACACCGCAAATTCTAAGGATTTCCGGATCTATGTTTATGTAGACAATTTTTTGAAAAGAACCCCCTCTCCCAAGTTTATAAAAGTATTTTTATTCATCTTGTATATCTACTAATTATACGTTTCTAAGAAATGAAGACTGTCGCTGATACAGTCCTACAATTAAAATTAATTTATTTACATTAGGATCTCTACAGTCCAGCCATTTTCTCTTTATCCCGTTCACAGGTAAGTTATATATCTAGACACTATCACAGTCTTAAGGTAGCTTCACAGTTTCACAATCACACCACGCTGACAGAGTAGAAGGTGTCAATAGTTCATCAGAACGCTTCCCAGCTACTCCACTGTGGCTGAGATCTTGAGGGAGATACATTTGGCAATAAATAAAGGATTTAGAGATAAGTCTTTATTTTAAATAATTCATATTTCATGTACACTTGTTGAAAAAAATATATTTCAACGGAAGTTTCTTCCTCCGACGTATTTTAATTACGAGATAAAAAGTTTAACAGGAAGAAAAATGATAACAAGTTAACGTTAAAGTTATGAATTTTATTTCATAGAAACTTATGCTATAAAATTGGAATGAATTGTCCCGAATCACATATTACTTAAGGGCGCGGTATTCAGCAATTTTAATGACCATGTTTTTATTTTTTTGTTTGTACCAGATATTTTTTTTTCTTACTTTAGAAACAAAATGTGACTAAACTTTGCTCTCATTAATTTTTTTTATCTCTAATAACCATTTCGCGAAAACTATGAGAGATAAAAAAATGTCATAACAGCAAAGTTTGGTTAAATTTTGTGCTTAAAGAAAGAAAATAATATCTGGTATAAATAAAAAATTAACGAAAGGTTATGAAAATTGCTGTATACCGCGCCCTTAAGTATGCAAAATCAGGTGAATTTATTCACAGGATTGTAGTAACTCAGACCACACACAAAAAATTAAAAAATATTTTATGTGTTATAATAATTTTTTTATGTTTTTGGTTTAAGCCTACGAGAGTAGATGAATTCGTTTTTATGGATTCAGTTTGAGACTTAAAATAAGCCATATTGAAATCGTATATTGTATTTACAAATTCTGTTTCATTCAACTATCACCTAAACTCCGTTTTAATATTTAATTTTAAAACAGATATAGATGTATTTAATATTTGATACATTTAACCCCAAATCAGCTTACTCCTTACTGGTCCAACACAGACTTCGTGATACTGATGAGGAGTTGGCATGCTTTTCAGTCGTCTTTGTTTACAGGTTACAGGTAATATGGAAAATTCCTAGAAAAAGTTTTTAATATTTACCTCATTCTTCCGAATTATTTCGGCACTAAATGCAGCCAGGCAAAGCAATAGCTGCGTGAACATTGTAATTTTCGAATTATTCAGCTTTAAAAATGCCACATTTTCAAACGCCGCCACAAACATTGAAAACACGTTCTTATTGGCTAATACGTTTACAACGTAGTCTTACTTGTTTTGGTTAGTCACCGCACGCCAGGCTCTATAGTGTGTATTGGAATTTTTCAACTACTTAAAAACTAATCAAATTTAGTGAACCCGGTTACGTAAAAGTTAATTCAGGGAATTCGCCCGTTGTTTGGGCATGCGAGGTTGTAGATTTGGTAGCCAACTACGAAGATTTATTTCACTTGAATTGATTTTAAAGGAGTGAAGACAGCAATGTATTAGGCCTAGCTCTCACTCACACATTGAGACGTTTTAGTTATAGGTTTGGATTTATGTAAATTTAATTTAAATTCTAGAGATACATAACTTACTACGAATTCAGTTTAATGTTTTAGATCCGATATATTATCATAGGTTTAGGTTTGAAAGGTCAAATGAACGAAGTTCACATGAGTACAAAAAGTGAACCTGTCGAGCTAATATTTGCAATGCGTTTGGTTTAACCAAACCTGGCACAGACCATGATCGAACATTCTGGTTGCATGAGTCGGTAAAATTAAGTGGCAGATCAATTATTTTATTGCAAGTACATTTTTTCTCTCAGTAATTTTTACGTTTCTCGTGGACGGCATTGAGACAGCTGTGCTGCCATCACTGGGCAAGTTTCGCAAGACCCCGCTCACACCTCGAATTATCGGCCAATCAAGATGCCTTGAACTCGCCTATTGGCTAATGACGTTGCCACATCCAGTTGGAACAGCCAAAACACTACATCTGCAGAGATTTCGTCGCAAAATGCACGCTTTTGACAGCAATTTATAACTTAAAATAACTTATTTATTTTATACTAACAGTGTCATGTTGTAAAAAATACAGCATTACATACATATACTGTATAATTGTCGTTAATAGCAGACTATTAGGTATCTTTTCGAAGCTTAACCCATTAAGTCCGCCTTGATTTATCAGACGGCGCTGAAGTTAAGATTTTATTCCGAGTAAATTGAATTTTATTGTTGCGCAAACTAATACTATCCACATGTATAATCTTCGAAGTTCAAACCATACTCGATATTACCGCATAAACTACTTTATTTATCACAATTTCACGTCTTGAACATACGTTGCTGTCGGCTGTGTGATACGTGCATTCAAATGTACAGTATCGTGACGTCACAGGGACATCAACATGGCGGTTCACGTTTTTGCCGCGCAAAACAGACTGCTAATTTTATTTTAGTTTTTTCTGGAGTTGCACAGACGCTATGAGAGAAAGTATGGTACCATTGTTCATTAAATTAAACGCACTTTCAAATAAAAATATAATTAAAAAACAAGAATTTTCCCTATTGTACTGCAGGACATAACATCGTAACGGTTTTGTAATTTGGACTATCTTCAGAAAATTTATTTTTAGCCAACTTTCCGAAGGAAAAACTAGATTTAAGAGATCACCTTACTGTCCGTGTGTGTGTGTGTCCCTCTAAAAATGTTTGAACCAGTGGACCGAAATTCATCAGTCTTTGTGCACATATAGAACTTTGTAAACTGACTTATCTTTTATATATTTCGTTTACGCCCTTTTCATATTTTCAAAATAGCGGTTATCTATATATATAAAAATGAAAGGTGACTGATTGACTGACTGACTGACTGACATATCAAACTGCAGCCCAAACCACTGGACCTAGAATCGTGAAATTTTTTGTGGGGGTTCCCTTCAGGTCGTAGGCGAGCACTAAGAAGGGATTTTTCGAAATTCGACCTATAAGGGGGTGAAAAGGGGTGAAATGTGTTTCCGAAGAAACGTCGATAGAGCTCGAACGGCCTATCATCGTGCTTTTTACTTGTAAAAATGCATATTAGCCAATTTAAGGATTTTTCGAAGTTCAACATTTAAGGGGCTGAAAAGACGTTAAATGTGTTTCCAAACAACTATCGATATCTATCGAACCCTTCGGGATAGAGAGTTGATATTCACTTCAAAATATTGCTTACGTAAATACGCAAAAAGTGGTTTTAGGTTTTTTTGAAATTCGACCCCCAGACAGTAAAAAGGGGCAAAATGTGTTTTTAATGAATCGTCTTTATCTTTGAAACACAATTGGCTATCGTCTTGATTTTAACATTAATTGGTTACCTTTACAAATGTCTATGACAGGACTCAAAATCGTTTCGAAATTCTTTATTTAAAGGGGTAAAAATACGTGAAATGTGTTTTCGATTATCATTCCATATCTATCGAATCAATCGAGATATCGAAGTACTCTTTGCTTTAAATTGGTGGTTTTGTAAATATCCCAAGTACCATTTAAAATATATTTTCCGAATTCGACCCTAAACTGGTTAAAAATGGGGTAATATGTGTTTTCGACTCACATTCGATATATATCGATCCCATGTTTTTTTATATAGAGACGTGATTTTTGTTTAGGATTGATGCTTACTCAAATACCTAAAAAGTAATTTCAGGAATTTTCGAAATTCGCCACCTAAGGACGTGAAAAGGGGTGAAAAGTGGTGAAAAGCGTTTTCAATTAATCGTCTATATATCTTGAACCCAGCGGGCTAATGTTGTGTTTTGTACGTCCACGAGATATCAAAAAAGTATTCTAAAACATGATTCAAGGGTTTTTCGAAATTTACTCCCTTAAGTGGTGAAAAGACCTTGAACTTGTTTTAGATAAATCCTCGATATCTATCGAACCCGTCGATATATACAATTAATTTTTGCTTCAGGATGATGATTACAGAAATTACCGCAAAACAGTTTTCAGATTTTTCGAAATTCGATTTCTCAATACTGTGCAGGGGTGATATGTGTTTTTTTAGTGAATGATCGATTTTA
>PNEQ01009244.1:0-18870 GCA_003012365.1 Medauroidea extradentata | reverse complement strand
TTTGTTCATACAAATCAGTACCTTTTTAAGAAGAGAAAGGATGTACACAATTATTTAACACGAAACCGCAATGATATTGATTTACATTTTACAAGGTATACTACCGTTAAAAGGAATTATTATGATATATCATTAAAAATTTACAATAAATTTTCTAGCGCAATTACAATGTTGTCTTTTAAACAAATAAAAAATAAGCGTACTTGGTGGTTGATGAGTAATCCATTTTATAATTTGACTGAATTTTTTGATTATTGTAAAGGTGAAATCTCTTTGTGAATATGTTGATTGTAGAATTGTTATTATCATGAATGTTATGTATGGAATTGTTAGATGTTTACTTGTACCTGACAATGTCGATAGCATGTAAATGCTCTATGACTAATAAATTGAACATTGGAATAAATTTTGATACAAAACGTGAACTATAGTTAGAGAAGATAATTAAATACAGAATCACATACATATTTACAGTATTTACATTGGTTACATTCAGGAATACTATTGAAACTCATAAATGGAATGTCTTGTAGCGAAGAGAATTAAATACAAAGTCACATACATAGCTATAGTATTTACAGCATTAATTTGAAACAAAATTTTTATGACATAGGTTCATGTACTAAGCGTTACGTCCTGATTACACCCTCAGATGACTAGTATAGACAAGTATAACTTAAATGTGCTGATTGAATTACATATCACTGTTGTTAAAATATTCATCGACGGAATAGAAGGTGTTGTGGAGAAGAAATTTTTTAAAGGCCTTTTTAAAACTTTTAACATTATTCTTACTTAAGTATTTTAAATCTGCTGGCAATTTGTTGAATATTTTTATACCAGAAAAATGAGCTCCCTTTTGCAATTTCTTCAGACGGTTGTTCGGAATGTGTAATTGTTGTGCCTACAAATAGGGAAACTTGCAACACACGATTGAATACATTCAAGATATTTAGGTTGCTATAAAAATTGATATATTTATCCCTTAGCACTTGTTTCTTTTTACTGAATATTATTTTATATGTTCGGTATGTTGTTTCCAAAAATGTGACGTACTAAATAAATTTAGCTCACAGTTTATAGCGGTAGGATTAAGTTAAAAATTATGGAAGGTAATACAACCTACTTAACTGTTAAATTTTATTGCATGTACATTTTTTGTCAAAAAACATGTCTGATTTAAGACTGTATAAATAATGGTAAATATAATAGGATATTGTGCTGATCCATCATGTTTGATTAAGTTCTTCCTACAGTTCTATTCATATGCATTTCTATGTTGTTCGCATGAACTAACCATCAAATTCAACAAAAGAGGACTTTCAACAATTCTATCAATTTACAAATGTGTGTAAAAAAAGTATTTTAATTAAATACTGGTGTGAATATCAAGATTACCTACTCATTGTGTACGGCCAAACTATTGATTTAGACATATAGTTTATCGATGAAAAATGTTTCTAGTGATGTTCTAAGTAGTCCTATGTAAAAAAATTTTTTTTATTAGGTTACGTACCTTTATGTTTTGTACATTCGGTTAGGTTTACTTAACCTAATGTTATGTTAGGTCAGGTTATGTTACCTTATTTAAACCTTAACAAAAAAAGTTTTTTATGTAGGACCACTTAGAATGCCATTAGAAACAGTTTTAATTAATAAACTACGTGTCTAAAATCAATTAGCCGTACTCGATGAATAGCTAATCTTGATATTTTCCAGGCATTGAGTAAGTCTGTTATGTAGGATTCTTTCAAAAAATTTTGAGAAAACTGGAAGTAAGCTGATAGGCCATGTTTGTCTCTCTTTTTGATTATTGGTAATATGTACTTTATCAACTTTAAGCCTGTCAGGAAAGTAGTCTTATTCAAAAGATAGATTTACTAACATTTTGAGAAGTTGTAGGCCTATATGTTTACCACAGGATTTGATTGAGGAATTTGATAAACCATGTCATGTCACATGATATCTTATTTTTTAGACCTCAGATTATTTTATAGATTTCCTTTTCAGTCGTTGGATACAGAGTGAGTTGATACTGAGGCACAAGTAATCTATTGCTTTGATGGTACACATTTGGAGAAGAGGTTCCTAGGTTTAGTTTAGAGCTAATATTCACATAGTGTTCATTAAATGTGTTTGCAATTTCCTTTTGAGATGTGATTAGTTTTGTCATCTATTTTCGTTTTTATATTTTGATCATTTTTCGGTTTTCTGTTCTTTATTGCATTGTTAATTATTATGTGAGTCATTTCCAAAACATTTGCCAAATTGCAGTCCTCAGACTTTCCAGTAAAACTGTAGGAAGTTTATTTAATTAATAAATCATTTAAAGCCTTTAATTTGTAGGAAAAAGCTATAGCAATTAGAAAAAAGATCACCTTTGCCTGATAATAATTATTTTTTTGTAAATTTTATAGTCCTTCTTAAACTAACAACCCTGTTTATCTTATGTCCCTTCTGTAAATTTCAATCTTCAGAGAGCCATCAATAAATAACTGTTGCTTATAAAAATACTGTAACACTTGCTTGGTGAATGTTTTTAGTCTAAAGTGGATTCATTTGTTTTGTCCCTAAATACTCTCGTGAATGTTACAGCAGTCTTTGATAATTTGGAAATGAAGTTAATGTAATAGTGCGTTAAAAAGAAGGCTTTCAGCTGGTACCATTTGTTATCTTCAAGAGTACTATTTTCTCTGAATCTTGCAGAATAGTGTTTTCACATGGTGAGTATTTTTATTGGTTATCAAGAGTGTTACCATTTTTTTTTCAGTAAATAAAAGTAATTGGCCTTTTTAATGTGTATGATGACAAAAAGTAATGTACACACATTTAATTGCCCATATCACACTTTTTTCTGCGAGTATAACATCTAGGATGAATTTTCTACTAGTAGGTATCACTTGTATCTCTTTTCATGAGTGTTTGTTACTTCATTGTGGTAACATTCATGAGAGCAAGTCACACTTATAAGGTGTTACACAGTTGTTAACTTTAGTTCTGATATTTTCTTGTTAAAAAATGAGAAATAGTATTTTGTTGCAGTGAAACTTTGTTAGCGGTATTTATTAGAATTAAATTGAGCCCCACTGGCATTTTTTAAAATTTAAATTCAAGGCTTACTAAATGTTTAATCGTTACTGTTACAGTTATCCCATCCTGTGTCTAAATTAACATTTTGGAAATTAAAATTTTAAATTTCCTTATTAATAAAATGTCTTAAATATTTCTAAACTAGCCTATATATATTTTTTTCTGTGCAGGCTAAATTCACCACTGCAGAAACACAGCGCAGATACAGAGAGAAGCAGCAAGATCCTTCCAGGGAAGAAGTATTCAAAATTAAACAGAACGTTAGGTTGTAAAAACTTATCATTGGAAAAGCAACCCTAAACCTCTAAAGAGTTTCATAACAACAGACAGTGTTATAGAAGACCTCAATTTAAAATTCTTTCTTTTTTAAAAAGAAACTAGTCAAGTACATGAAACATTTTACATGTCTACTGCCAACAAGGATAATAAAAAAAGGGAGCACCTCTTGAAATTGGTGCTGCAGTCAAGAGTTTAGCCAATATTTTTTTTACACATGACTATGACATTCCAGATGCAGAAACTTTATTTTCTCTTTCGAAAAAGAATTGCAGTATTAAAATTGTACACACGACCCTAGAGCAAATAAACAAAATGGAAAAACCTGTGCTGGATAATGTTAGACCATTTGCGGGAACTCACACAATTCACAAAATAGTTACCAATTGCAACTTCACCACTGTCCATTGTCATGATTCTGCAGTGAAAATAAACGTGAAGCTGGAAAGTTGTGTAGTTGCCACTTTCAGCATAAGACTATAGTTACAGGCCATCTTGAAAGCTCCGAGGTAAACGGCACAGCAGATAATGATTGCTGCAGGCCTCCGAGTACAATCGTAACAAAAAAACTCCGCCCAGTACATAATTATATATATTTCAGTAATTCTGATGGTAAGGGGTACTATTGATGTGTTGGATGATACTGTCCAAACAAAGGGAGTATTCCAGTTACCAGTATGCAACTGCCCATCTGTTTCAAACATATATCGACATTTTAGTGCAGTTTTTGTGGTACAAGACAAAAAGATGTCAATACGTTGGGGTTTGCCAAAGTGAAGTAGAGGATGATGGAGAAATAAAGGTTGTATACTTAAATGTATGTGGTGAAGTTGGATACCTATTTAAAATTAATGAAACTGACATTTCTTATGTAGATTTTACTCAAATACTTAGCATTCTTCCCATGTCTACTATCAAACAAAAAGGAAAATGTGTATTTTCTGTTGGTGTATTTGAACGAGGCTGTCAAGTTTGAGTAATGCAGACATGTTTTAGCAAGTGGAAGTCTTTAATATCCTAGAAACGTCTAATAAGTAGAGTTATTAAGATTTTTGTAGCGCGTGTATGAATGCAGTACACAGATGACTTAATTTTTTTTTGTAATTTGGGTCCGGTTTCAGTATTAATGGTTTCACAGGAAGTTTAATAATCTAGGAACATTAAGTATAATTTTCCAGAGATTTGTAGTGTTTGGGAGTATGGAAAACAAGTTACTTATTTTGTTGTAAGCCTGGTCATGTTATATTTTACTGTTTCAATATTAATGGTTTCACAGTTATTTAATTTCTTAGAATATGTTAGGTATCATTTTAGTAGTAATATAAAAATGTTTGCATAGTAAATTATGTTGCACAGGTGTCATGAATGTGTTTATTCATCTTTATATGTCTCCACTTTGTCTCATGAGTGTTACTGTTGTACCATGAGTGTTACCTTGTATAAATGGTTTATTAATTGTATTATGGCAGAAATAATAAAAATCTAGTTATGGCATGGTACTACGATTCTCTCAGTGTTGTAAATTATGTGTGTTCTCACAACACCGGATGCTATAATACTAGTTTACAGTTTAAAAATGTAAACTAATGTAATAGGTACTCATGTAGTAATGTACAAAACAACATTGTAATCTAAACTAGTTATTTAGTATTTCATGCTTCAATCTAAATTTGCTAATTTATAATACAATTTATTTTGCTTTATGATAGTAGTATATTTTTATTGCTATGTGTGTATCAGCCATATAGTAAGACCCATAGCAAAATCACGCCTGCTTATACAAAAAATGTTAAATTACATAAATTCCTGAACAAATCTCATGTTTCCTTGCTCTTGCAAAGGTGTTTAGTATTTGCAAGGTTAAAAAATACATACATATGTAAGAATAAACTATTCTATATTTTTTGTTACACAAAATCTCAAATAGGCAATTATTTTGGAAATGACCCATATATTATTATGTATTATTCCCTGCAAACTCACGCCCAGTGTCTAGTCGTTTACTTCTCAGATCACCTATTACTCTAACATGTTTCTGAACATCCTAATGTAGAGATGGTAGAGGAGGAAGTTTGTTAGCGAGGGATGAGAAACTTTAGTACCAGTTGAAAAGAAGCAAGGCAGAGAAGGAGGGAAGCAGATGTAGAGGTAGATAGGCTTGGTAGGAGGGCAGAGGAACTGGACGGCGAGGCAAAAGTAAGGGCTGCAGTGGTAAGTAAGGCTACGGCTTCATTTGTAGAGATAGGTGGAATGGTATCTCAAATGACCTCTTAAGGGTGGGGTGGAGACAAAGTGGTGATGTGGAAAAGAAAAAGCTTGGAGAGGCTAGTGGTAAAACTATGAGAACTGGCAATGTTGACAAGGGCAGACAGGTACCTGGCGGGGATGCTAAATGGGAAACAATATTTAGGCTGGAACCAGAGGTATTTTTCCTGGGTAATTCTATTATGAAGGGGATAGACCTACATGGAATCTGTATAAAGTTGTTTTTGGAGGTGCTAAACTTAGGAACTTGAAAGAAAGCATCAGCAGTATGAAGGTAATCAACACAGTCAAAGTAGTTATGCACTTCAGATGGAATGACCTTGCTAGTAAGGAGGTAGGGAAAGAAGTTGAGGAAGACGTGAGAGGAATAGTGTGCTAAGTGATGAAGAGGTTTAGGTTTCCTTTAGCCAGAGTAGTGGTTAGTGGGTTACTAGTAAGAAGGAGATAAACTATGTGTAGGCTGTGGCAGCCAGTGAAGTCTACGAGAGATTATGTAGAGACTTGGGGGGGCCTACATTTGTAGACAAGAGGAAATGGCTGGGTTAAGTGAGCATAAAGGGAGGCCTGACAGTTACAGGCCGCCTGCGAGTTTTACATCGAGTAAGGGAAGGCAATGGAGAGATTAGTTATGCAATACATGGTTAACATTATGAACAATAAGAATTGGCTTTAGGAGTACCAACATGGTTTTAGAAAGAGTTATTCATGTGAAACTCAGTTGGCAGGTTTGTTGGAGGATATAGTGAGACAGTTGATGAGGGGAAACAGGCCTGCTTCATAGACTTTGTACAGGCGTTTTGACAAGGTGTTCCATGGGATGTTGATGTATGAGTTAGATGATCTGGTAGAAGACAAGTCTTTGGTGAAATGGATTGGGGCCTTTTTAGTGTACGTACTCAGAGAGTGAAAGTGGGGGAGACAATATCAGAGGTGGGAGAGGTTACTTCAGGAGTATCACAAAGAAGTTTGTTGGGTTCTCTGTTATTCACCATAATGGTGAATAGCATGGGATTCAGGATTACTGGAAAAACTAGATTGTTTGCAGATGACTGTGTGCTTTACTCAGAGGTGGGCAATGGAAACAACTTGCAAACAGATATTAATAAGCTGTGGTAATGGACAGACGGGAACAAAATGAAAATTAATGTGCGCAAGGCTAAGCTGGTGATGTTTACTAAGAAGAGAATGGTGAGCAGAGATGTTTACAGATGGGACGGCAGGAAATACAGGAAGCCACAGAAAACAAGTATGTAGGGGTTGTGTTATAAGCTGATCTGAGGTGGCCAAATAGGTGGAGAGAATGGTTAAAAGCAAGGAAGGGCTTTGGGCCTACTGGGAAGAGTGTTGAAGGGAATTGGTAGTGAAGTGAAGGAGAAGGCATATTACACAATGATTCGGCCAATGTTGTTATATATATGCAGCAGCAGAGTGGGATTCGTATGTGGAGGTACACAAACTAGAGGTCAGTGAAATGAATGATGAATAAGTGGAAAAGCATGGTATACAATTGTGAGGAGGAAAGAAACTTTAGACCTACAGTGATGATAAAGATAATACGATGGAAACCACAGAAGGACAGGAGGAGAATAAAAATACTGGTCAGGATGTACAAGATGATGAATGGTGAGGTTGCATAGGGAAGGTTGCTCGGCAAGCTAAGGGAGCTTTTAAGGGGAGAGGAACCAACAGCGAAAAGATCAGAGGGTAGGAGGAGAATGGAGAGAGGTAGACAGCCTATACTTGTGAGGATGGTAAGGGAGTGGAATGTTCTGCAGGATGAATTGATGATGGTGAGAGGGGTTGGAAGGTTTAGAAAGGGTCTGAAAGGTAGTATTGTAGGGATGGGATAGAGACCACTCCCCACCGGGCGGTAGCCCAATTGCGAGGATAAACGTTTGACACGAACTCCTCTCTCAGCACATTTCAGTCCCTCACCGTTCTTATCAGCATGAACTTTGACCCATCTGGCTGCCTTTCTCTTGACCTTCTCTATATCATGCATCTCTGATCTCATATACGGGTCCTACACTGTAGTCAGTTCTCCAACATTTGTCGTATTGTGCAGTTACATATGCCTTTACCAGGTGTTCAAGTGGGAAAATTAATATTGTATGTTTGCATAAAACAGTGTTAGTTTTGTAGACTTTACTTGCGAGTACATTTTCCTTTTACAAATTAAATTAAGCTCAGCCAGTTTTCCTATAATGGCTTTTCAAAGTCAAAATTTGCTTGTTGTATTGTGGGAAAATTGGCTGAGCTAAAATTTTTTTGTATGAGGAAAATATACTCCCAAGTAATGTCTAGAAAACTAACCCTGTTTCATACAAATATAAAATTATGATTTTTTCCCACGTGTACACCCTTAACCTCACATCTGACCCTCTTCAGCACCTTTCCAAGCATACCTATGACTTCTCTAACCTTTAAAACCACTTTATGCACTGGTTTTAGTTTCAACTTATCCATTCAATATCAAGTATTGTATGAGAACTGACAAAATTCTTTGAACATTATGTGCATATCCATAAACAACAGATTCAATTTTATTTTTGTGTTCACGCCTTTGAGAAATATCAGGTTACCATATACGTATGATGCGTTAATCACAATAAAAACACATTTATGCTTATAGCAGTAAATCAATTTGTTTACAATTTAATTACCACTTTTCAGCTCAGTTAAAATCAATTCTTCTAAGCAGCATGCTTCAGTACTTATCCTCCAAAATTATAGAACATAACGCAATCCATTCATACTATACTAGACATAGATCAAACTCTCAGATACCCCGACACAGAAGCATGCTCTTACAAGTGAGTAGTCCAGTTTCAAAACTCGTCCTGTCCATCACCAAGGAAAAATGAGTTCTGAAGAGTTTTGTGTAGCTTTTAAATGTGCGCTGAAGTTGACGTGATGATAGTTTCCAAAACTCGCCTTATTCAATAACAGATACACTTTGAAAAACTGCTTTGGCCATGTCACAAATGGGCTCGCAAATCAGTTTTTCGCAATTTGCTCAACTTTAGTGAAAATGGACAAAACAAGATTTGGAACTGGACTGCTCAAGTGATCGTTCACATATAGAGCAAGTCATCTCTGGAACGTTTTACCAGAAGAACTAAAACAAAACATTTCAGTTAAGAACTACAGGGCAAAGTACAAATATATGTTATTATTAGGAAAAAAAAATGATCAGTGAAGCCCAATGATATTATGCTTTTGACAGTACTTCATTGAACCATGTGCTATTTTGTATGCTTCATTCAAAATTTATTGATGTATCCTTATTTATATGTGTCACTGAATTGTACCGTATTTCATTGTCTATTGTTTAATTTATTGTATAGTGTACCAAATAATTGTATTGTTTTACTTATTGTTCACCTGCTGCTCAAGTTTTCAGTCTTATACGCATTGGAAGCCAAGTGGTAAATTTTCAAGACATGGAGATTGTTTAGTTTTCAGCTTTTCATTCTTTAATGTTACAATAAAAAAAAATGTTTCTCCACGTCCTAAAAAAACATTTGGCTTCCAAATCGCATGCGACTGAAAACTTGAGCATAGGCCCCCTGATTTATCTGCTGCTCTCTGGAGTGGGGTGTCTAGGGGTTGAAGCTGTCTCTGGTGATGGTTCGTGAAATAGAGGGGCGGTAATTTTCCTGAACAGTAGGATGAGTGCGCAGAACTGGTTGCATGCATAGTTCCTTGTGCTCCTGCCGGGAGAGAGTGGGCAGTAGATGTCTGGTGGTTTCGTCTGAACGATGACTTGCTGAGGGTCCTGACTTGGATGGTAGGTTCCCTTGGTGGGTCATTTCTTGGTCTGTTCAGCTGCGACTGCCAGTGTTAGTGAACCCTTCATGCCTATAGAGACTTCCATGCACTGGCCCTTGTAGATGGCCACTGGTCCCCTTTGGGGGCGGTGGGGTGGAGATCCCTCTGTGATAAAATGTGAGGTGGTTCCATGGATCCTCGGGTTGGGGAGGTTGTGAGCAGGTCCTCTTGAGGCATGTAGCTTGGACTGTTGCGAGCTTTGTGTCTGGGCTGTGCACCCTCTTAGTGGCCGTGGCAGATTTTTCCACCCAGTGGACCTGCCCTTGACGTTGGATGATCCGTAAGGCCCTTTCCATTTGTGTGTGAGGCCATCGTGAATGTAGTGTGGCTTGCTCAAGAGTGGATGGGTCCTGAACTGGATAGATTGTCCCTTTGGCTATGTGATACTGGGTGGTGCCTGGCTCCTGGGAGGATACTTTCGGTGGATATAGTTGTCCTTGGTCTTCCAAGCTGTTTTGGTACACTGCAGTTCTCTGCCCTGAACTTTATTAGCAGTGCTGTGGGTATTTGTGTAGGTGACCTTTTCCATTTCCACTTTACGGGGCATTCTTAGGTTGGTCTTGAGGAGTAGCTCGCTGGGTAAAGCTTATAGAACATTGTTGGCCTGGGTCTGGATGTTATGGAGGACTTTGTCCCATTGTCTGTGGTTCTTCTGTGAGTGGAACTGGATCCCCTTGTTCAGTTCCTGATTTCTTTGCAGGGTTGGATTAGCCTAAGTGCGTTAGTCGGGAGTGGATCATGTCTCGAATACCCATTTGTCGCAAGGGTTGGTCCAATACTGGTTGGCAGATTGCAGGCCATTGTCCATTTACAAGTATAAAATGATTGAACAAACTTCTTACTATTATTAAGATTGTATTCTAATAATGAATTTCTCAGAATATAAAGTAAACCCAGACATATATATTTTTATAAACTGATATTATACTTCCAGTTTCTATTACAGCAAGTAAGTATTTGACATATATTTATGCTTTCAGTTTCTGTATTAGCAAGTAAATGTCGTAATACCTCTGTAAATACTGGTACGTTAGTATTTGAAATTATTTTGATAGTTTTTCAAGTGCATGGATGCATGCAAGATATTGTAATTCAGTATTTTCACATCAGCATTAAATTGCTAATTTTCTTCATCTGCGCAAGATGACTACAGAGTTTCAAATAAGCTGATAAACTAGATATTTCAACAATTGTATCTATAAAACTTTCTATGTGTTTGCTACTGTTGTAGGTAGAATCCAGCCACCAATGTAATTGTCACTGTCATAAAGTATAGAAGTTGACTTAATTTTTTTCTGTGCAGCTTCATCCAGGAACAGAAGTGCATATAACAGACAGATTTTCTGGCTGGTCCAGTCTTGCTCCCATGTGGCATCAAGTATATGAAATTGGCAAGGATGTAATGAATATATCAGCATCACATCCAGAGGGCATCCACTTAATTGGTAACTTAACACGTATATATTTTTAGCAAAAGTGTAGTTGAGTTTTAGTGTGTTGTGTTGTAAGAGAATGTGATTGTTTTTCTATGACTGGTACAGTTGTATTTCTTAACCCATGAAGTGATGCGTGCATGCTAAGTACTGTGGTATGGTAACATTAAGGAAATTCTATTTTTCACCAGTTTGTCCATAGATACAGTAAGTATTCCTCCTCTCAGTCATAAAATTCACGCATTGTGAGGTTTCTACAGTAGCTGCTTAATTAATTTAATGTGATGGTGATGCTGTGAATCAGTGGCATTACAGGGACACCGGGAACTAAAATAGTGGTATGGTACTGGCTCGGCATGCCTGGGACAGACAGGCCAGTGTTGGTAGGGTGAAGGCGAAGGTTAATAGTGGTATGCACTGGCTCGGCATGCCTGGGACAGAAAGGCCAGGGTTGGTAGGGTGAAGGCGCAGATTAAAAAGTGAGATGTGAGCAAAACTGAACAAGAATGAAAGTAGGGAGTGCTGCTGGAAAGAAGTGGAGGAAAACTTGTCTGAAAAGCTGTAAGACATTGTAATCCCGGGGTCATGATGCCGACGGCCAGGCTGAAAGCTACGTTGAGGATGTTGCTTGATACATGTGTGACTATTGTTGATAGAGCTATAAGACTGCCCCACGCTGTGGGCTGTGGTCTGTGGTCCGCACCACACACCATATACACTATAACCACTGTTTAAAATTATCAGGAAGAAGGTACAGCACCTTAATCCCCATTAGGACAATCTGCAGAAAACCATTAAACCACAAACATAAATTTACAAATGGGGTTTCTCAAAACATAAAAATACAAGCATAAATCCCTAGGCTGAGCAGACGACTATCTAGCTAAGTGAATCTGGAGTACAAGCCCCTCTGGTAGGCTATACTGCAATAAGCGGTGTGGATCAGGCTATGTTTTAGCTAAGCTTCTGGGAGTGAGAATGTCAGCAGGGGATTGAGGATATCCCAGTGAGAATGAAAGATAAACATAAAGGTCCAGAAAGTTAAATTACACTATTGCAGACTTAAAGATGGTTTGAAGGACCGGGAGTTTTCGTGCGACTTCCCTCTACATGCAGTGATGCCAACTGATTTAGCTTCCCATGAGAACATGGCCACCCCACATGTGTCACATTCACATAGGCGATACATGAACCAAAACTAAGACATTTTTAATAAATTATACTAAATATGGTACTGGTCAAATATAATGAGTAATCTTCTGGTTTAAAAACTCTAATGGGACTTCAAAATTGTCCCTTAACTTAATTAGTCTTTAAGAAACACAGTTAGCAGTTATTAACACGTCCTGTCCAGTCAACATGGGCTCAGTTGAGCAAGCGCCGTGAGTCCACGGCCAACAAGTATACAAAACACATAAAGGACGAGACAAAGTGAGAGGTGGGTCTACCTTACGAATACACAACACGTGAATTAGCGGCGTCAAGTGTGTTACTGATCACAAAAAACTTACAGAATCGTACACACTTGCTCAAAAAATACATAAGAAAATACAATTCAAGATTATAATACATAGGGACCTGCAGCAAGGATACATTTATGCTAATAGAGAAGCATCAGCTTACTGCTACATCCTTCCGTCCACCGCGGAAGCTGAAACGATCTGCAGAACACCAACTGTACTACTGCATAGTCACCAACGACGCGACGAGAATTGACTCTGGCTTGCATGTGATCCCTGGCCTCTGCCAGGTTGCCCATCAGCTCCGCACACAGGAGTTCCCTCTGGACATCTGAGAGAGGTGCAGATGGAAATGGCGCACCCCAGACATTCAGTAGAGGGTGAGTCAGGTCCCGACCAAGCAGAACTTGGGCAGGCGTATTCTTCGTGGCCCCATGGACCGATGAATTAAACCCAGTCGTGATGAGGCCAAGGTCTTCATCCCATCCTTTCTGCTGGTCATGGTACAGAGCCACCAAGATTGTCTTAAGGTTGCGATTGAACCGCTCCACCTGGTTCCCACACGGATGATAGGGGCTAGATGTATAATGATGAACACTCCACCTGAAACACATGTCTCGGAAAGACGCTGAACAGAAATATGAGGCATTATCTGTAACTATATTTACAGACAAATCAAACACAGACCAAACTCTCTCGATAAATCGTTGCTCAATAACAACACTGGTGACACTACGGATCGCAATAAGGATCATAAACTTGCTAAATACGTTCAAAATTATGAGAATATACAGATTCCCCTTGTTCGATCGTATCAACAGACCAAACACATCACAATGTAGAGTTTCCCAACACTGGGACACCTGATCAATGGTGTACAATCCCACGTTCATATTGCGCGGAGACTTGGCCCTCATACAAAGATCACAATCCTTAACGAAGTTTCTGACATCCTTGTCCAAACTCAGCCAAGAGAACCTGACCCGTATTTTCCTCAAGGTACCCTCACGTTCTAAATGACCCCCAAAACGTGAAGCATGAAAGTAATTCTACAACTCGAGCCAACGTGACGTAGGCACAAACAAACGACGACACGCACCTCGCCACCCCCCACAATACAGCAGATCTTCAGTGACTCGGTAGGGAACATCTTCTCCACAATCTATACTGGCAAAAATAGAATGGCATTCCTCATCTGCGTCTTGAACCTGCTGTAGCTGGACATAGAAGGAAGGGTGGGTGGTAAAAGCAGCACACTGCGCTGACAGTTCGCTTGGGACGCACTTGTAGTCTTCGGTGCAATACATATGTGACAACGCGTCCGCCACTACGTTTTTGCATTGGAGACATGAGACATCACGAAACGAAACTTGAGCAGTCTAATGGCCCATTCACACCAACTTCCCAAAATCATGTGAGTGGCTCGGCAACCAGGACTATACCTGGTTGTCGGTGCACAAGTCGAATTCCACTGAACTCAAAAAGGTCTCAAATTTAGACATGCTCCAGACGCACACCAGTGCCTCCTTTTGAAAGGCGCTGTGTTTACGTTCAACTGGCAAAGACCACCGCTGATACCGTGCCATCTCGCCATTGCCTTAGAGCCACACTAGAAGCATTGATGTGGAAAACGAAGCGGAGGTCAAAATAGGCCAGATGAAGCGCCGGAGCAGCTGCAAGACCTGCTTTAAGGGCCTTAAAGCTCTTCTCCTCCTCGTCACCCCACTCAAAGGGCACATTTTTACGTTTCAATCAGTTCAGCGAGGCTGCCAACTCGGCAAAATGTGGAACCAAACAGGCATGGTACCCTAACAATTCTATGAACTGGGATACACCCTTAATATTCTTAGTGCGTGGAAAATTAACCTCCGGCCCAACTCGGCTGGGGTCCACCTTAACGATCCATTAGCCATAACATAGCCCAAAAGAATTACTGTACACAATTGTCAATATAATTTTACACAAACTTAAACTTCACATCAGCAAGAATGTAGCCGAGCACTCGAGACAACGCCTGAGTCCCGAAACACGTGCCCATAGGTATCCTATTATACTCAAATTGAGCCCATTGAGTGCAAAAGGCAGTGCATTTCTGACAATCGGTATGTAACAAAAAATGATGGAAACTGGAATTCAAATCTATTATAGAAAAAATCTCGGCCTTCCCCAAATGTTGGCAACGCAGTATCCACTGTTGATGCTGGAAAAAGATCCAAATGAATTTTCTTGTTAACCTCGCTCATGTCAGTAACCAAGCAATGTCTACCATTACCTTTTTTTTAACCAAAAAGGCCAGACATGCATAATCGGAAGTGGATGGCGAAATTACACCCTCACTCAACAATTTATCTGTGATCTCTCGCAGAATGTTCAACTTAGGAAGGTTGTAACTATAGAAAGGCACGCGCACGGGGACATTGTCGGTGACGGCAGACCGGTATGGCAACACATCACACCGTCCAATTTGCGGCGTAGTTACATAATTGAATTCGTCCAACAACAACTGCACAGCTGACTCATCGGAAGCAGAAACAGCGGCCACGTGGCCTCAGGGAGCATCTGAACGACTGACACTCAATATTAAGGGACATCCTGACCCAGGCGAAAAGTGAAACGTCAAAAGACGAGCATGCACATCAACCACAGCTCGAACATAGCTTAGGAAATCCAACCCCAAAACCACGTCGGCTATCATACTTTTGAAAATCCAAAACCGGAATGTCCAAGAAAATCCGCCAATTTCGACGTGCAACAACACAGCACGAGAACAGCGCACGACGCCACCATTGGCCATACTCGCCAACGGGCACGTGTCCTCAGAAATACGTGACAAAAGAGAGGGATGTTTACCTAGTAAAATACCAGAAAACTTTATCTGACAAATGAATGTGGGGCACCAGTATCAACTAATGCCGCACGTTCGAAACCATGACATGTCAAACTAATGTAGCAGTCGGTGCGTGCTACAGAGAAATCCCTTTTCGTGCCCTGCTTCGCACACTTAAGGAGGGTGCCTTTTAATTTAACGGACACGAAGCATGCATGTGTCCCGGCTTTTGACACCTGAAACACACCCGCATATCTCACCAAACACAAGGCAGAGGAAAACTGACCGACTTGTGCCCATTCTTAGCACAATTGCTACACCGGACTAGCCTGTCGAAGCCCACATGTGACGTACCCTGCGAAGTCACATTTGACATTCCAGCTCCGCACAGGACATGTGCTTGCTTGCGCAGGTACATTGCGAAAGAGAACACACGTCGCCTGACGTAAATTCCTGTGTCAAGGTCGCCGACTGAGGAACACCATTATGAAATTCACTGTCTAGTGCATTTCTCGTTCAATGGCGAGCGCTGCTACCTTCAATTCCTCAAAATTGGTGGGCGGAGTTCACACAAACCTGTGCAAATGGGCGTCAGGAGTAAAATAGTCCACAATAGAAGCTACCAGCTTACTCTCTGCACGACGAAAATTCAGTGCGCCAGCAAAACATTTTACATCGTGTACGTACGATGGCACTGTTTCATTCAGTCGCTGATACCGATCGATGTAGCACTGTATCATTGACGATCATACACTAGGTGGACCATCGCACTCTAAAAGACGCGCATTAAACAACTCGTACCCCTGTTTGGCACATACGACGTCGCCCAAAATGGTAATTGCGTGACCTTTCACTCTAGCAGCTAAACACACTAGAAGCGTATGCTCGTCACTAACGAGTGGCTCACTTCGAAAAAAACGAAAGACAACAACCGAGAAATGAACAAAGAAATGAACCACCTGCAACACCTTGACCCCATTTAACTGTATCATCAACTTAGTTTGGGACGTGGTAACTGGCATTTCCGCCACTGTGCCCACACCACCAATAGGCAAATTCCCTACAGCCTGCAAAGAATTAATGTAGGCGATTGCCCAAATCCGCAACACCGTAACATTCTCGCCGTCGACCAAATCTACCCCCGACTCGCGCAAGTAGTCGCGTAATTCAAGATATCCCAGTCGGAAAACAAAATCACAACCACCTGCATTAGCCATGAGGTAAAATTACTACGTGAATTTAAAGGACCTGTACTCAACCTAAAAATTGTTACCACCGCAATACACTTCTCGTCGCTAAACACGCCGCGCACTCCTTAAAGCACGACCACACCCTCACAAAACAAAATTTTAACAAAGGGGTCCTATCACGATGCTTGCTTGGGACTTAAACCCGAGCAGAGTCATACAGGATTTATGCCCACTCAGGCACACATGACCAGACACACGTCCTGTCCTGTCAACACGGGTTCAGTTTAGCAAGTGCCGTGAATCGACGGTTAACAAGTATACACAACACATAAAGGACGACACAAAGTGATAGGTGAGTCTACCTTACAAACACACAACACGTGAATTAGCGACGTTAAATGTGTTACTGATCACAACTTGCTCAAAAAATTCATTAGAAAATGTAATTCCAGATTATAATACATTGGGACCTGCGTCAAGGATACATTTATACTAATAGAAAAAAGACATACTAATTACCAATATAACCTGACTTTGATCCATCGCCTAATAGACGCTCAACCGGCACGTAATAAATTAATGAAAGAGAGAAAAGTAAGGCAAACAAAAAAACCTAAAAGAACGTGAAATTAATAACAAGCAAACCAAACTAAAGCATACACTCAATTTACTAAACCGTAGAAAACAATGGATTGCACGATCCTATTCAAAGAACGTTAAACTTACCAATCAAACGTATGCCGACGGAGCGTCGAGGTAGTGAGTAGCAGGCAATCTTGCTCAGCGGATGCAGGACTCAATAAGAGTGCCAGAGCACACAACGGCAGAAGGCCAGGTAGAGGAGGGAAAGTAGGGAGTAGAAGGAGGCAACGAAGATGGGTGACGGGACCCGGACATCCATGAAGATCGGCGAGGCGGCGCGGGTCCATTAAACGGGCCGCATCACAAACACTGAGGCACAGATGATAAAGTCCAAGTTTTCAATGGGAGCAAGAGTTAGTGATAGGGCGTAGTACAACAAATAATGGCTGAGTTTGGAGTCCAAACACAAGAAATCTTCGGGGGTTCTAGCAAGGGCGTGCTGTCCCAGCACATGTCATATGCTGTTGTGGAATCGGAGAACCATGCCACCAGTCAAGGTGGGGAGAGGTGTGGAACTAACGGTAAATGTGCATTCTGTTCCTCAAGATGGATGCTGACTTTCATGCCGAGAACAGTGTGCTGTAGATTCTATAATTTCTTCATTGTGGCGATGATGATCTAGTGGTATAATAGCCTTTACGCCTCACAAGTTCAGGCAATATCTGATGTAAGGGAGGTGCTCTGGAGTGGCAATATTGCAGTTAAAATATAGTTATGCAGAGGATACACCAGTTAAGAGACAGGTTGTATGGATAATGGAAAAATGAGCTGGCTAGCAGAGAAAGAAGATTAGAGATGGATGGTAGGCAAGCAGTATGGCGAGAAGCCGCGGAGGAAATCTCCTACTGATATAGTTGAATCCTAGGGTCAGTAGGACGAACAAGGAGCAGGCTACATACCAGAACGGTTCTTGTACCCTCCAGATAGTATACGGAAGTCTGTTATGGCACGTCATGGCCACACCATAAAAACACATGCACTTGACGCAGTTATGGTTCTTTAGGGACGAGTGAGGTAGGGCAATAGTGGCATGTTGAAATCACATTCGGTAGGATCCGGGTTCGATTCCTGGCTCCGGCCATCCTGTTTTCGGTTTTCCATGGTTTCCAGAAATCACTCCAGGCGAATGCTAGGTTGGTTCCTTAACAAAGGCCATGGCCGACTACTCTCCCAGCTCGTGCCATTGTACCAACTTCTTTCTCACTCTCTTTAATGACCTACATGTACTCTCCCAGACATAAACCTGTTTTTTTTTAATAGTGGTTTTCAGTCAACAGCTTAGTTATTATGTCTAAAACAATACTGTTAAAAATTTTTTTTTGCTTGAGTTGTGGTTGTTGTCTGAGAAAAAAAAAATGTTATAAACAGAAAATAAAAATACTAGTGTTGTTATAAGCAGGAAATAAAAGAATTATACTTTATGGAAAAATTGTGGAACCGAAGAAAAGTGTTGTTCTACGTGGGAATTTTATAACAGGATTGTACTGTGCATGTTTCATTTTACTTTTCTATCCCACACAAGGAATTAAAAACCATAAAATTTTTTCACAATTGCTGCACCATTGAACGGCTTAAAAAACTGTGTTAAAAGCAAACATGACTCTTTTTTAGTATATAATCCAATTCTGTGAGTAAAAAAAAGATGTTGCTATTTACAATATACAGGGTGTCCACAAATTATCACTACAACTTCAACTGTTAATTAAAAAATAACTGTAGGTGGTAGAAGCATGAAGTTTACTGTATGTGAACAAGCAGCTCTCAAAGTTTACATACAAAATTAATAAACTTCTACATGTGCCCCCTTTGTTGCCCGAAGCACATCAAAACGATATTCCAGTTCCTGCCATGTCCGT